>JACEEZ010017506.1:210000-407500 GCA_016584305.1 Chionoecetes opilio | reverse complement strand
TTGGGCACAGTGTGCACTGTCTCAGGTAAAAAATGGATTTTTTATGAATATTTTTCCACTAATAGTACGGTGTCCCCCCACACCACCCTAATAGTGGTAAAAATATCCATTTCAGGAAACTAATCAATGCTGTAAATAATGAGAACTAGAAAATGAGAACAAGTGAGAAAAACAACAGTATTAAGCAATAAAAGAAACCCACGGCTAACAAGAGTGCCCTTGTGTAAGAGCCTCATGTTACACATCAGTCAGTAATTTTCCTGGTAGTGCTTGCATCATCAGGAAACTCAAGCCCTTATTAAAAACAGATGCTGTTTGTTCTTATACAAGGAGGGTAAAGAGTGTATCCCGTCATGCAATGGTTGGTATCAAGTAAACATTAATCTCTGATTACAGTCAGGGTCTCACAACACAGCCAGCTTTTTGTTACTGCTTTTTTTTTGCCATAGATATCATAGAATATATAAGTACCAGCAAGTGAGTTCCCATCTTCACACCACCGCTGACTGCTGCCCAGCACAGTCGCAGCTCTAAGCTTCTCTGACAAAGTTTTTGAAGAAGATAAGAAAATAAGGAAGCTATAAGAGGCCGCGAGACCTACACGTGGTACTTCCTGAGAAGATACCTTTAAGATATTTAAAAGCAAACATCATCTTTGTGATGCTGCTAATTCTGCTTAGCACCGTAGGCTTGGCCATGGCAGGAGGGCCAAGCAGCACTCCTGGCCCTGCTCCAGCAACCAGTCAACCGGGTCTGCACATCCATCAATCCCTACTCAGCAACTTACTCCTGTACTCGGGCTACAGCGATACATGTGTGGCGTCTGCCCTGGATGCTTGCAATCCTATCTCAGAGCAGCACCAACAACCATCCTTGACTCAGGTAAGGGTCTGCACCTCTTCCCTTCTCCCTAACGAGTCATTCACCACTCTGCTCTGAATTACATTTAACACAACATACAGATTCAACATATTATAATCCTGCGAAATCAATAATTAAAGTAAAATCATTATACAATACATCAAGATTGCATACATAATACATATATGGCACATTCATTTGACAAACAATGGCGCTTTCCTTGCTTTCCTCTTGGCAAGATTATGAAGCACATCATCAAAATCAAGAGATCATGTAAGTTGAGACTCAATACTGAATCTAGCCAAGTCCACAAGTCGTGCTTGGCTCATTGTTGCTCGTAGACATTTTTTTTTATCAGCTTGAGTTTGCTGAATGAGCGCTCTGCAGAGGCGACAGTGGCAGGGATTTTTAGCAGAATGCGCAGGCTGACAGATACATTTGGGAAGAGCCCTTCTAGTCTGCACTCTGTCAAGCAATTCAAAAGCTGCAATAGGCTTAGTTGGTTCTGCCCAAAATTTGAGCGATGAACTGTTTGTAGGTGCTTCATTTCCACCACGATATCATGACTGATATCGGCAGGATACTTATCTGCCGGTGATTTTGATTTAAGTGAGCTCCTTTGCTGATATTGTTAGGTACTTCTAGAGAAAACTGAAATTTTCAGAAATATTTTTGGCAGCTTTGAATGTAACAGTCAGTCAGCCAATTACCGTATTTGCCGGCGCATAAGACGCACCTCCGCATAAGACTCACCCTTATTTTACATAAATATTTTGAGAAATAAAAATTATTAGTGTTTTGAGAACATTTACTTTTCGTAAATTTATTAAAAGTTATTCAAAAAAAAAATTTGTAAGGGAAAACAAATGATTTTGAGGATGTACTCAAATACAATATTCACAGTGCAGTGAATGTGAATGAAAAATTATGCTAGTTAAAATGTAAAGAGAATGTGTAGGGTAACCAAAATCGGTCATCACTTATTGCAGGATGCTCCACGAATTGATATTCTAATATTATCTACTTATGACATTTACGTAGCTTAGATTTAATGTTGTGAGTATGCCTTTGTTGCTTTTCATGCTATGTGTTTAGACTTTGTGGAAAATTTGCAGTAAAGATAATGGTATTATTTCGGTAGTGGGCTTTCAAAAGTCCTAGGATTCTTACCTCCATTATCGTGTATCTTTCTTCATTCTGTGTATTTTGAGCCCCATTTCCCATGGCACAATCGAATATTAATGGCATTGGCAGTGTGAAGCTTAGCAATGTTTGCAAGGTGGGCCTGGAGGTGCAGGGCGGGCACCACCCCACACACACATATGTAAACAAATTTTGATTTCCTATACAAGCTAGAGCCATATTAATTCAAAACACAGCAAAACTATTCAGGAAAGCTAAGTTTCGGCCTCAAAATCGGTGGTTGCCCATTAACAAAAAATGACCAAGATATTACACTGTAAGGTAACCATCTCATACATTTTTTTGTTATTGTTGAAGGGCACCGATGTCGGGATCGAAGATATTCGCCATGGTTTACACCTGTGAATCTATCACAGTCGCGAGGGTTGATTAGTCTTTCTCCTTTTTGGCGCCGTGATGGGTCTTGGTCTTGGTGTGATATATGGAAGGCTTCTGTCCTGTCTACCGGTACCGTTGCAGCATTTTTATTAGCACTCTTTCCAGTTACAGTTTACAATTTCATTATCCATAGAGATAGAAGGGTGATGATTGAGGGATCGAGGTGGTATAAAAGCCTACCCTGTCTCCCATCCATTTACAGTGGAGAACGGCAGTGGGACTGCGGGAGGAGGGTCATGTTTACATATGACGGCCATCTTGGCAGCAGAAACCGCGACCTTGTTGCCCCACCTCTTGTTTTCTCTTAAACTCAAACTTTTTCTTGGTATTAATGCATTATTGCTGATATTACTAGTAACACAGTTACAAATTTGTGTTCAGTGGTCTACTGCTCAACACAGATCACTCGAGACCCCCTTAGTAATACACCACCGGCCATTCTGCATTCTCTGCCCGACCTCTCATTAGTAATATGGCCGCATTAGATGCAGGGTGAATTTTGCATTCCCTGTCTTGGAAAAAAAACTGCGTCTTATGCGGCGGCAAATATGGTAATTATTCAATAATGTACATATATAACGCAGACTTTCTGAAAAAATCTTCTTCAGGTGACTCATCTGCTTCATTTTGTTCTGATAAATCTGAACTGCTGTGCCATCACCATCATCAAGAAATCTTCTTTTGCGTTTAGGTCCAGCTACTTTATCACGACCACGATACAGTTTCTCCTTGATGTCCAGATTTGAAGCAACTAGCTTTGCTTCATTCCACATAGCATTTCAGTTATTTTGGAGATCTGTCAGTTCTACAAGCAATCCCTCTATGTTTGATGGGTCCTATGGGCCCATCAAAGCCTCAATGGGCCCCCCCAGAACCCCATGGGCCCTTCCAAAACCTCATGGGCCCCGGGGCAAATGCCCCGGCAGACCCCCCCTCTCGGTGGGCCTGCCTACATCCACCTTTCATCCCCATCCATGAACCTATCCAGCCCCCTTATAAAGCTCCCTAATGACTCCGCACTAACTACCTGTCTACTGAGTCCATTCCAATCATTCATTCACCACCCTATTTGTGAACCAGTTTTTCCCTATTTCTTTTTTAAATCTACACTTTTCCAGCTTGAATCCGTTACTTCTTGTTCTACCCTGGTTAATATCCGTAAGAACTTTTCCTACCTCTCCTTTATTATATCCCTTTATCCACTTAAAAACTTCTATCAGATCGCCCCTTAATCTGCGTCTATCGAGTGAGTGTAACTATAATAGCTTCAATCTCTTTTCATAACTAAAGTTACGCATCCCTTGAATCATTTTGGTCATCCTTCTCTGCACTGATTCTAACAAGGCCACATCCATCCTGTAATACGGAGACCAAAACTGAACCGCATAGTCTAGGTAAGGTCTGACTAGAACCAGATAAAGCTTTAGAATAACTTCCGCACTTCTACTTTTAAAGTAATCGTCCAGACCATTTCATCATTCCTGATTTAATGCAATCAAATCATAGCCATTAACGAGTATATCAACAATACGTCGTCACTTTTTGTATCCAGTCAGCCGTTTTTAAATAATCCGCAATCAAAATCTGCAAATTCCCCGAGTTCTCAAAACACTCTCAAGGTTTGCAGACGCTCAGGCTCAGGCTCCGTGACGTAGCGAAAGGGAGGCTCCTCTCCCCTCGCTGATCAGAGGCACGTAAACACAGAGATAAATATAGTACTTGAAGATATTTGGGTGTTTCTGATAGATTTTTATTGCTATATGCCACATGCATGCATCATTTGCTTTGAGAATATTTTGAAAATCGTTTTTGAATTAAAAAAAAAAAAAAGTTAAATAAAAAATAAAATAAAATTTTAAGGATAATTTTCCCATATATCAAAACTAAGACTTAAAAACAAAAAAGAAATCAGAACAGATTTTTCTACGATATTTGTTTTTGTGTCCTAAAGTTTCGTGAAAATCATGCCAAAAATAAAAGAGGAGATGCATTTTATGTTCATTTTATACTAGTTTTGAGAAAAACGCGTTTGAAGTTTTGCTAAAGTTTCTGCGCTCCAGTGAAGGTACTATACTGTCCATGCTACTTGCATATGAATTTTATGGGATCAGTAATCACATATCAATGCATGCATAAAAGGATATGGACCTTGTCCCCCCTTATAAAGGTATTAATTAATCGCTCAAAGGCGAGGGTGTCAGGGCCCGTCACGCCCCTCATTGTTGCAAGGTTCCATCAAAATTCACCAGGTGCATAGCTTTCGGTTGGAATTCCTTTGTCTGTCTTCCTCTTCTTGTTTACTGTCTTCTTCGGTGTAATTCTTCTCTTTTCTAGTCCTTTTTGGATGTATACATTTGTTCCAAAAAATTTTGTGAACAGGTTGCACTTTTCATATCCAAAATTGTGTTCCAGAATTGTTACCTGGGTAACAAACTTCACCCTGAAGATTGCTGTTCTTTTTTTTAAAGGCTTAGTTTTGATATATGGGAAAATTATCCATAAAAAATTCTTTTTTTTTTTTTTTTTTTTTACAAGTTTTGAAAGTTGTAAATGCCCCTCGCTATGGGCATTTAAAAAAATGTCCGACTGAAAAAAATTCAACCATTCGAAAGCCAAAGGATAGGGTGTTGCCATAGACCATATAACTCAAATTCGTATATTAAAAAATTATTTTCATATTGTCACGGGGACTCTCCCCTTAAAACAATACGCGATACTGCGATACTCCGCTACCGATACTTTTTTCTTAAAGCGATAGTATCGCAGCGATACTGCGATACCAAAAATTTAGCTTTGAAATTGATACTTTGCTACCTAAGAAAACACTGTATTAGCAAAAAAAAATATATTTAACTTAAACTACAGTTTAGGCACATGAAAACATTGCAATATATTTATTTTTAAACGGACAAATTTTATTTACAATATAAAGGTCGTCTTTTAAAGTATCGCGGGAAATTTAAGCGATACATGAGTTGCAATACTTATACTCCGCTACTTTGAATTCTTATGCGATACTGCGATACTGCGATACTATTTTGGCGGTGCGATAGTATCGCAGTATCGCACTAAGTATCGCTCTCGCCCACCTCTGTCTATTTCTGGCCTCAATACATTGTTTCCTAGGTTGGAGGTCTGGGCTCACCCTCACTCCAAGATCTTTTTCACCTTCTGATCTTTTCAGCGATACATTGCGTACGGACGCCGTATGGTGTATCTATTACCAGGGTTTTTTCTACCAACATTCATAACGCTGCACTTGTCAATATTAAATTCCATCTGCCATCTGACTGCCCACTCATTACACTCAACACACACAAGGAGCTGCCCGGTAACACGTCTTGTCTCTCCGCCAGACAACGAACGACCAATATTCAGTAGTATTGGACTTACATTTCAAATGGACCACCAAAAAAAAAAAACCCAGGAACCATTATGCACTACTTAAGTAGGGGAGATCCTATAGTTTATTGTACAACAGAGTACGGCTTCACAGCTAGCACAACTTGTTCCGGGCCGCATATTCCCTTGATTTGGAAGAGTACGTGGTATAGGGATATCAACAGCCAATCACGGTTGTCACAACTCGTGACGTCACACAAAGAGGTGGAGCTAACGTGAATCACCGTGAAGGCGTGAACTTCCATCCCTTACCGTCTCTCTCTCTCTCTCTCTCTCTCTCTCTCTCTCTCTCTCTCGCTCTCTCTCTCTCTCTCTCTCTCTCTCTCTCTCTCTCTCTCTCTCTCTCTCTCTCTCTCTCTCTCTCTCTCTCTCTCTTCTCTCTCTCTCTCTCTCTCTCTCTCTCTCTCTCTCTCTCTCTCTCTCTCTCTCTCTCCTCTCTCTCTCTCTCTCTCCTCTCTCTCTCTCTCTCTCTCTCTCTCTTCTCTCTCTCTCTCTCTCTCTCTCTCTCTCTCTCTCTCTCTCTCTCTCTCTCTCTCTCTCTCTCTCTCTCTCTCTCTCTCTCTCTCTCTCTCTCTCTCTCTCTCTCTCTCTCTCTCTCTCTCTCTCTCTCTCTCTCTCTCTCTCTCTCTCTCTCTCTCTCTCCTCTCTCTCCTCTCTCTCTCTCCTCTCTCCTCTCTCTCTCTCCTCTTCTCTCTCTCTCTCTCTCTCTCTCTCTCTCTCTCTCTCTCTCTCTCTCTCTCTCTCTCTCCTCTCCAATACCTGAAGGGGTATGAAGGGGAAAGTTTAAGGGGGTGAGGCGGGAGGTATTGAAAGGGTGAAGGGAGGAATTTGAAGGGCGGTAAGGGAAGGAAGTTCACGCCTTCACGGCGATTCACGTTAGCTCCACCCCTTTGTGTGACATCACGAGTTGTGACAAGCGTGATTGGCTGTTGATATCCCTAGACCACGTACTCTTCCAAATCATGGGAATATGCTTCCGGGCCTGCCGGCTTGTTGCTTGGGCCTGCCTGCTTATTTTTCAATCCATCCAATCCAAACATCCATGCAGGTGGCCAATGAACACTAACCATCAGGCTGCACAACACTCCCTTATGAAATGTCTGTGGTCAGCGTCCCTCAGTACCACAAAACATGTGACTTGTACATGACTGGCAACATAGCACAGGTCACTCACATCTCTGTCCAAGAGGAACACAAACCTTGTTTCTGGTTTGACTGGAGTGACAGTTTGTTTGGTTTTCAGGTATACTTCTTATTCCTTTTTCCTTGTGTTACAGGAAGCAAAGGAGGTGTTGAAGGAGGTCAGTGTTATGGTAAACAAGTTGGAGTCCCGTCCACGTCACTGCAAGGATTTACTGGATTCTGGGGACACAGGGAGTGGCCTCCGCCTGGTGTATCCTTATCCCGGGCAACCCCACCATCACGTGACTGTGTTCTGTGACCACACTGTCGATGGCGGAGGCTGGACGGTTTTTCAAAGACGCACCAACGATTCAATCCGCCAGGACTTTAATCGTACCTGGATTGAGTATCAGCTGGGCTTTGGAGACATACAGGGGGAATTCTGGATGGGCCTTGACCTTCTTCACGTCCTGACCTCCACGATTCTGCAGAGCTTGCGGATTGACTTGGCAGATTACGAGGGAGGGGAACTATGGGCAAAGTATGGCTTCTTCAATGTTGGTTCAGATGAGACCAAGTACCGCCTGCGTGTTGGAAGGTGAGACCCCCAGACCTACCTACATCCCACCTACATCCTCTTAGAAATGTTCCAATCCGCTGTCTTTTTTGTTCAGTCTGTTCAGCACTTCTTTCCATTGACCTCCGATCATTTTCTTATCTCTATTTTGTCCTGTTCAATATCCACCTGTAGATCTACTGAAGTGGAAGTACTTCTCACATTATGTATCAACTAAGTGGAAGAATCTACTCTGGGGCTGTATTATTATGCTCTTCCATGGAATAACTACCGTACTCTTTCCTTGTTAGACAACCTTCTCTCCATATACTGCTACATCTTACCTCAAAGTACCTGATATACTGTATCAAAGCAGGGTGTAGCACTGAGGAAACACAATGTAAAGATGCTAGGTGGCAATGCATGCATCTTTTGCTTCTCAGTGTGACAAAGGGATCTGTGGTGGATAGATGCATTCAATAAGTGTGTGCTCATTTAGTTTGGGCCAATTTATAAATTTTACTTTCTCAAAAATGGATGCAAAAGATGTCAGTATAGATAGAATAAAAGGATCAGTATCATTATAGATTAAGCCACTGCATAATACAGTGCTGGACAAAAAGACTCGGCACCCCGGTGAGAGCGGCAAGACAATAGGGGGAATTTTGTTCATTGTATTCTTGAGGGTAGGGTGAGACATCTATATATTATAAGCCTATAAGGTTTGGGCGCCTGCATGACGTCACGGCTGCCACGACGCATGGCCTGGGGGTAGCAGAGCGCGCTAGTTGCTCGCAGGCAGCCACCAAGGCTGATTCTGTGTTATCCCTGCTGCGCGTGAGCCGGCTTGAATTTACGTAGCTACAGCTGGGTTTTGTGGCTTTGCTGATTTAGTATAGCCTCTACCAGTCGAAACCATGCACACAACATAGCCCAGGGTGGGCATTTTCGAAGGGGCTCTAAACTACACCCTTTTAGCGTCCTAAGACCGACTTAGTTATACCGGGCCAAGAAGATTACTAAGGAAGCATTTTCGGGCGTCATCTTAGCCTCGTGTAAGGGGACAGAAGGCCAACCCTTCTTAGTGCCACCTAACCAATCAGCGCGCGCGACACAAGTCTGTATTTGGCGGGAAATACGTATACCACGCCGAGTCTCTCTCTCTCTCTCTCTCTCTCTCTCTCTCTCTCTCTCCTCTCTCTCTCTCTCTCTCTCTCTTCTCTCTCTCTCTCTCTCTCTCTCTCTTCTGCTCACAGTGCAGTGTTACACACCGAGGGAGTCTCTCTCTCTCTCTCTCTCTCTCTCTCTCTCTCTCTCTCTCTCTCTCTCTCTCTCTCTCTCTCTCTCTCTCTCTCTCTCTCTCTCTCTCTCTCTCTCTCTCTCTCCTCTCTCTCTCTCTCTCTCTCTCTCTCTCTCTCTCTCTCTCTCTCTCTCCCTTTCCCTCTCTCTCTCTCTCTCTCTCCCTTTCCCTCTCTCTCTCTCTCTCTCTCTCTGCCTCTCTGTCTCCTTTTTTTATCTTCTATTATTTCTTCTCCCTCCTCTTCCTTCCCCCTTTTCATCCTCCACACACATATCATAGCCAGTATGTGATATTATCGTGAATAACGACACTTTTTTTCTGGTGTGTTTTGATATGTTTAGAATTAATCTGCTAACCGTTTCTGTCGCAAATCATATCTATTCCGCCCAGCCCACCCCTATATATATAGTATATATAATATATAGCCCACACCTATATATATATATATATATATATATATATATATAATATATATATATATATATATATATATATATATATATATATATATATATATATATATATATATATATATATATATATATACATAGTGTATTATACAGCCTAATATACTATATACAGTCTAAAATATATAATATATAACCAATAATATAACCATTGTTGTTATGGTGACGGAGAAAATTGCGGGCTAAGACGACCCCAACCCTGCCTTAGCCTACACTCGCTGCACTGTCTTAGGCGGAGCGAAATTTGCTTCCGAAAATGTCCAACTAGCGCTAAGATGGTCTTAGTCCCCTAAGATGGTCTTAGTAGTGTTCCAAAATGCCCCCCCAGATCATTGCTCTGAAGAAGGCAGGCCACAAAGCCAAGGAAATAACCGAGTTGATTGGTCTAGCAAAGTCAACAGTGCGACGGAATGGTGGACCACATTCACAGCTCTCACAGAAGTCTTCCACGAATGGCCAAAGCTTTTCCTTGGCACAGATGGCAAACCACTATTTTCCTCTCAATGATGTCGCACAGTTGTTTGCTAGACCAACCCAAGGTCCAACCCAAGGAGGCCCCTTCATCAACCCTGCCAAGGGGTCACAACTTATCTTGCAGGCTTACACTTTAAAGTGTCATGCCCTTCCAGTTCTTAGAAGCCTTGGCTGCAGAAGCAGACATAGTGAAGCCAAGGTGTTGGTGTACCAAGTCACACAAACACCGAAAAACTACAAAAATAACTTTTTTCAAATGTTTTTTTCCAAAATGTGAAATGATTTTAATTATGAATATTTGCTAGCCATTACTACTTATCCATAATTCCGACTTATGGATGTTTTACTGTATATATATATATATATCTATATATATAATATATTTTATATATATATATATATATATATATATATATTTTATATATATATATATAAAACTTTCATTTGATCACAATGTCACTTTAGCACACATATCACATAATGTAAATAACAAAGTTATTGTATATGTGTTATTCCGGAATGTGATGGCAGGTACAGTGGCGACGCAGGGGACGCCATGGAATACCACCATGGTTCCAGCTTCAGTACCCATGATCAGGACAACGACACTGGTGATAGCAACTGTGCCGAAAAGTGAGTATTGTCACACTGGTGATAGCAACTGTGCCGAAAAGTGAGTATTGTCAACTCCAAAGTGTGCAGGTTTAGTAGTGAGATCTGTCAGTTTTTTAAGTGACTTCCATATCTGTTGGCACATATCAATACAACGTCTTGCTCACATGTCTGGTCAAGCATTGCATAGTGTGAAGAGCACTGATGGACTTTGTCCATAAGAATTATAAAAGCTTGTTGTTACCAAATCTGCTACCAAATTTAAATTTGCAAGCTTTTTTTTTATAATTGAAAAGTATGGTTAGCACAATTTTCAGTAAAGGACACCTATGTATCTTACGTCTAAGATATTTTCTAGTTTCTACAAACTTGAGGAGGTAAATGAATTTAAAGAGCTTGGCTCTATCTCGTGCAAGTATTGTATGGGAGCACGGAAGGAGAGATAGAGAGGCCCCTACAAGGAAGAAAAGTAGTGGGATCTTTTAATCACATCATGAAAGAAAGGGCAGTGAGAAATCAAATAGAGAAGGCACTGGAGAGCCTAATAGTCCTGTCAGTGACATCAAGTGAGACTTGGCCATGGAATCAATGCCAGAGATCTAAGATTCAAGCAGTGGAAATGAGTTACCTAGAGGTTGGATGTAGTGTGAGCCGAATGGATGGTGAGAGTATGAAAATGAATATGAAAGGTGTGGTATGACCACTGACCAGTAAGAAAGAGGGAGTGAATTGTGGAGTGGTGGAAATGGTGAAACGCAGCACTCTGAAATGGTTTGGACACCTGGAGAGGAAGGATGAGAGAGGAATGACAAGAAGGATATCCTAGAGGAAAAAAGATGCTGAAAGTATGAGAGGAGGACCTTATGTCAAGGCCCCGTCACACGATGCATTTTTTCACCCGGGGACAGCCACGGGCCGTTCTGCAAAATATCAAATCATTGCCCGGCGGCACTCTACACGGGATTTTTCCCAGTGGCCGTCCACCCCGAACACTGTTGGATAAATATCGGGCCTCACAACGCCCCCGCCGCCAAGCCTCTGTCATTAAGTCTCAAATGATTAAGCTCCAGTGGCGTCGTGAGGATGTTTGTCACTTACATCACCTTTATAGGGAAAATGTGTGCAATATATGTAGTATAAGAAAAATATGAACAATGGTTTGTAATGTAAAAAATATGGCAAAAAGAAATAGTAGTGTCTAACATGTTTCTCACATTTTTGTCTTCATCTCGCTGCTATTTGTCAAGTATTGCTCCCATAATATTTTTGATCACATGTTCAAAATTATCAAACTTTTCTTGTTCTGATGGTATAAGATCATTAGCAATACAAAAATTTTAGAGATGGTAAAAATAGAGCATCCATCCATCAGGCATCATGTAAACTAGACAAGACAATAAAGAGGTGCATGTGTCTGAAATGAGCTTTGCATTCATGCTTACCAGGAAGCGTGGAGCTTGGTGTAGTGAGGCAGCTTAGTGAAATGATGGGGACATGCCGGATAAAAGCACCAAAATTTTTTCAGGCACTCTACAGGCTCCTAGCTATGATTTTGAGAGGGGAGACAAATGTCCCATCACTCAGATGGCTATAAGGAAAAGCTTCTTTATTATTTTGACATTTCCGCATGTGGGAAATTAGGTAAATGGGTTTTTTAAAGAATGTCATAAGGATAATGTTTATTGGATGCAAGTTATCTTATTATTATTATTTAATAACTCCAGAACAAAATATTCCAATATGGCTGTCAAAAAAACCATAAATTCAATATTTAAATTTGACTTTAACTCCCCTGCGGACATCGCGAAATGCCATGTAGTTTATTAGCAGAACACGAATTAAAACATACTCCTTGCAATTCAAAATGACAGTGGTTAATCTACTGACGGTGCATTATGAAAAATAAGTATTCATTAAGCTCATATACAAAAAATCATGTTCTTCCTGTACAGCTGCGGAATGCCATGTCTTTGTTAAGCACCAGTATCACAATGCAGGTATGATTCATAATTGTAATTATGTGTCTACTTCTCACATTTGCAGCTGCCACAGTTCGGTGCATTTTCCCGCTGGCTTTCTTGCTGAACATCTCCCGCCACAACCTGCAGCACTTTTGCAGGCACACTTCACAAGTTCACTTACAGCCTTTGCTGCCGCAGGCTGCGGAGCTCCAGACAGGAACCCAGGACTTTGTTTCTGCATCCAGTGTCCCAAAACCGCAGCCTTCACAGTTGGTGTCTGTTGTTGGGCCTGGTGACAGGTTGTCCAGATGCCACCTGGTACACTGCACGCTTGGTGTGCTGCAGCAGGGCCTGTTTAGTTGGGGGAATGTTCTCCATCGTTCTGTTTTTTTCTGGCAGAAACAGTTCCTTTCTTGCTTCATTCACCGACACCAGAGGGCTGGTTTTTGTCATATATAACGACTGTGAAACGTTCCCGCATCTGGAACTCCTGGCAATCCACGGTGATTTGTGCATGTGGATGTTCTACGATGAAGTTGAAGGCATCTGTGACTTCGGTATAGGCACCCCATGCTTCCCAAACCGACTTTTTTCCCCTTTCCAAAGAAAGAAGAAGTCGTATCACACCCTGTGAAGCTGTGGAACACTGGTAGCGCTGTGGACTTCTCTTTGCCCAGAGTACTACAAAATGGCATTGATGTGTAGGAAAAGGAAGTTCTTTCCACTGCCGAAGGGCGACCCGATGTCACCGATGGATACTTGCTGGCTAGAAAGTGATACTTCCCGATGAGGATGACAAGAACGTCAGTACCACGGTGCCCTACCAAGCATGTGGTGCATCCACTCTCTAGGGCATCTTGTAGATGGACCACAATTCTTGTGTCTGCCCCTTCGTGGTCCATGGCGGCATCGAGTGGTCAGTGCCACTGCAGACTACAGAGGCTCCAGATGTTGCAAAGACCTGCCCTTTCCGTCTGGGAAGGTAGTGGATTACAATCTTCTCTGATAGGAACTGGAAAAGTTCTACCTTGTTTGTAGGGTCACGCAGGAAATCGGGCCAATTGCCTGGGACCTTGGTCTGGCCTCCACCTTCCTTCGTACACCTTTCCCCCGTTTCTCTCTGGTTGATTCTTGATACTGTTGTCTAGGTACCTGTCCATACCACATCTACTCTCATAGAGGTTTCCGTTGCCTCATGATGTGGGGAACAAACACTCCACTTGCATAATCGTCAATGTAGTGATGCCAGTCACTGGGAGGAGGTGTACCACAGCAGCACATCGAGCACTCTAACATCAAATGAGCCAGAGGGTTCTTCTTGCGTCTTCTGGGCCAGAATGTTGGTGAGATCGGGCTTCTTCCCTTGTCGCGCTTCCCTCTTTCAGCCAAAGAAGGAGGGTATGGTGATTCTCATGCTTGAAGAAGGTGTCCAGGTCCCCAACACGGTGCTGTGTGACTATGTAGAGACGGGAAAAGAGGGCCACGTCATCCTTCAGCATAGACACTTGTCCGACCTGCTTACTCTTCGTCTTTGGTGTTGGCGATCTGAACAGGGGCAATTTGTTTTTCTTAATTGGGTCATGGATGGAGTGTGTAGCATCTGTCAACACTGACTTCTTGTATGTCTCATACTGCTTCTTGCCAACAGGCTCTACTGTGCGGACTGTGTTGACAACAGGATGGTCGATGACATTCATCAAGATTTTTCTAAGTGAAAATTAGCCGTTATCACAAAAATGGTTCATAGAGGCTTCTGAGTAATTGGATCGTTTGTCTCCCCTCTCAAAATCATAGCTAGGACCCTGTAGAATGCCTGAACAAAATTTGGTGCTTTTATCCGGCATGTCCCCATCCTCTTGAAATCTGGTCCTTAGCGGCCGGACTAGTGGTATAAAGCCTGCAGCAACTCCAGCCTGAATGGCTACCAGCATCAGGGCACTTATTCAACCACCTACTCTGAGGGCATCTACTGGCTACAATGGCGCGGCTACAAGTACTCCCTGAGGCGAACCTCCATGATGATCCGGCCGGCCTTCTGATACATTCACTCCAGCCAATCCTCCTCCAATACTCCATGCCAAAACTTGTTTAGTGCCAAAAAATATGAAGTGCCAAAAATGTAACTTTTGTTTTCTTTTGTATAACTACAGTATGTGTACTAACATACACAGAATACCTATACGTTACTTCATCCTGTGTTGCTTTATCTATGTAGTATACTGTGTAAAAATATTAAAAAGAATGGTATTCTTTTCACAAATAATTTTTTCCCTCTCTTCCCTTTGCTGGCAGCACTCTGTTAAAGATCAGAAAAAGTTTGCAGGAAGATATATGTTACTTTTCTGGGGGTTTTCATAACCTTTTCACTCTTAAATTAGAACAACAGAACTTCAAAATAAGACGAATTTTAAAAGATAATAATTATTTTTTCTTTTAGTTTGAAATTCAATTATTTTAATTTAAAGTTCAGTTATTTTAATTTGAAGTTGTTATTTTAATTCAAACTTCACTTGATTTAATATAAACCAAAGTTGTTTTAATTTAAACTTCAGTTGTTTTGATTTAAACTTTAGTTGTTTTAATTTAAACTTCAGTTGTTTTAATTTAAACTTCAGTTGTTTCAATTTGATATATACTTGTTTTCATTTGAAGTTCAGTGGTTTTAATTTGAAGTTCAGCTGTTTAATTTGAAGTTCAGTTGTTTCAATTTGAAGTTCAGTGGTTTTAATTTGAAGTTCAGCTGTTTAATTTGAAGTTCAGTTGTTTCAATTTGAAGTTCAGTTGTTTCAATTTGAAGTTCAGTTGTTTAAATTTTGGAATTTCAGTTGTTTAATTTGAAGTTCAGTTGTATTAATTAAAGGGGAAAAGGTGAGATTTTGGCGAAATGATTTGGGGCGAACGACATGTGGGGGGAAAAAAGACCAAAAAACCTTTTGTTTCTACTTATATATTACCGTTCAAAGAAATAAACACAAAAAAACTAGAATGTCTTCCCCTGTAGTAGGGGGCGGTAGCGGATGGATAGCGTCCCCGCTGGCGTTTTGGTGACCCAAGTTCGATCCCAAAAGAAAACCAAACCTTTTCTGCCCGTCGAGTGGCAAAGAACACCAACACCCCCTGCCTACAACTCTCCCTTTCGATTAAAAAGCTGTTGCCAAAACCTGAGGGAGACCCAATGCCCTCATGTCCAAGTATTTTAAGCCACGATAAATGTCAGCCTAAAAAATATAAAACGCATGTACTATAAAAACAAAGCCGACTAGGACCCCTGCCCCCCTTCTTTTTCCCAAGCAGGAAAAAATCCCCACGGATTTTCCAAAGGACACATTTTTTTCCCTAGTTAGTTAAATTTGTAGCGCCTCCGTCTGCATCCCTCCCTCCCCTCTCTTCTCTCTCTCTCTCTCTTCTCTCTCTCTTCTCTCTCTCTTCCTCCTTCTCTCTCCTTCCTCTTCCTCTTCCTCTCTCTCACAGACACGTAATATTGGAAATTTTTAAATTTGTAAATACGATTTATTTCGCAAGATTAGACAGAGAGAGAAAGGGGAAAAGGAAAGAGAGGAGAGAGAGAAGAGAGAGAGAGAGGGGAGAGAGAAGGGGGGAGAGGAGGAGAGAGAGGGGAAGAGAGAGAGAGAAGGACAGACAGAAAAAGAGTAAATGCATAAATATTTTTCATTATGTATCGAACACACACACACACACAAAACACACACCACACACACACACCACACACCACACACCAAAATGGGTACCACATATGGGTATCCGTAGTGTAGGGGGAAACAGCTTGTTCACAAACGAAAGTCCCCCCCGGGTCGATCCCGGGGGAAAAACGGAAAAAATTGGGCTTTCCTTAAAAACCCCAGCCCTGTCCCCCCAAAAGTGAATGGGTTTCCGGGGTTAGCCGGGGTTTGTGACCCGCTCTCCGGGGGGGCTGGCTTCGGCCAACACAAAGCACAAGGAGAATGTAAAAAAGTTATATGGAGACGGGGCCATACGAGCGTCGCTCGGCCCTGTAAAAAACATCTAGATGAATACACAACACAGAATTAAAGTTATCAATAAATTTTGAATCATATAATATGCAAAAAATGTAATATATATATTATAATATATTATATATATATTATATATATAAAAGAGAGAAAGACGGAAACTGCCTATTCTCATCCTCACTTCCCAAGATTGGCCCATGATGTTTGGTCGTGTAAATGATATGACAGAAGGAGTAAATAGTTATATGAGTTTTTCGCTATGATGCTAAATTCTTAAGAAAAGTAGAAAGTAAAGAGGACTGTAGGTTTTACAAAAGGATTAGATAAGTTTTTCAGATGGAGTCAATTAGGAAATGGAGTTTAATGCAAAAAAGGTAAAGTGTGGAAATGGGCAGTAGAAAAAAAGAGACAGAGAGGAAAGTATTCGATGGGAAAAAATGGATATCAAAAAAAAGGGTCGAAAAAGACGGGAGTAGGATTAGGGATATTTGTCCCTGAAAAGTATAAAAAACAAGCCCAGGAGATACTATATTTGGAGGAATAAAGAATGGCATTAAATATCGGTGAAGAGATGATTAAGAAATTGAAACATTTTTTATTCGCCCAAAGGGGAATAGCGGCAGTGATTTGGTCACCCATAAAAAGAAGGATAAAAGGGAAAGTTGAGAGAATCAAGGCGCCACAAAAAGGCTCCAAGCCTGGAGATTTAACATATAGGAAAGACTTTCAGACTAAAACTCCCAACTCTTGAGAAAAGAAGAAAAAAGGGGGAGTTTTTATAGCAGGCATAGAGCATAAAGGGGGTCTGGAAAAATTGATAGAAAGATCTTTTTTGTGTGGGCGATAAAAGTACAAGGGTCATGGGGGAAGAAATTTGAAAAGGACAACAGCTAGAGGGATATAAAAAAAATACAGCTTCCCCTATAGAAGCATAGAAGTCTGGAAAACCTTGATGCAAAAGTGATTAAACAAAAGTATTCAGGATTTTAAAGGAAACTGGAAAATAGTAGATTTTTGGAGACGGGGACAGTACGGCATAGCCTTTTTCCCGTATGTTTTCAACTAGGTAAATTTCAACTAGGAAATACACACGTAGGGGGGAACTGTCGGGAGCTTGCGGGGTCGGGACTTTTTGCCGCACAGGCACGATGCCCTTTTGTAGGCGCACCCCTGGCAGAAGTGTGAGCCCGCCGGGCACTTGCTGCGGCAGTGCGCACTCCCAGAAACCGCCCTTAAGAGAATAAACAGCAGATTTAAAACACATTGTAGCTCCACGTGATGAATAAATGATCAGAGAAATAAGAAACATAAGAAATAAGAAACTGACAGATGCGACACTCGGAGAACCGCGCCTAAGAGACATAAAGGAACAGAGAAATATAGAGACATAAAAAACCAAAAACAATGATGCATAGATTTAATTCAAAAACTTTGTCTGTGGGAAATAAATAATAATAATATAATAATAATAATAATAATAATAATAATAATAATATTCTTATTCTCACCCGAAGGCATACAGGAAAAATATATGAGGAGGAGTAGGAGGAGGAAGAGGAGGAGTAGGAAGAGGAAGAGGAAGAGGAGGAGTAGGAAGAGAAGGAGTAGGAAGAGAAGGAGAAGGAAGAGAAGGAGAAGGAAGAGGAAGAGAAGGAAGAGGAAGAGGAGGAGAAGAAAAAATCCATAGTATATATACATGAGGGAATGAACTTAAGTACTAAAGCAAATAAATGAACAGAGAAATAAGTATTAAGTAACATAAGAAATACTAAACAATGATGCATGGATTTATAACACACTGTGGCCCTGAAAACCTGGTCTGTGGGAAATAAAACAGCAGATTTAAAACATATTGTGGCTTCACGTCAAAGTCCCAAGACAAACTAAGATTTTTATATTTTTTACATTTGTGGCTATAGCGCGTGTAGGCCTTGAGCTTCAGGGGTGGGATGGCAGGCCCTGGAGGCTCACTTGAGGGCTGTGATGGTTGGCCCTCGCCCGTGGTGGCGCAGGCAGGATTGTTATAGTGACGCCTGTGATTAGAGAGAGGCTCATGCCGCCCCCGTGTCCTCCGATGCGCTCGCAATCGAAGGTAGAGTTATGGGCAGGGCATGTGGGTGTTCTTAGGCCACTCGACGGTGCAGAAAGATTTTAAGTGGATTTTGGTCCTTGGGGAATGGAACTGGTGTCACCGAGCATGCCACTTGCAGGCGCTAACCACTCTTAACACAAGGATTATCCTAAAAGATTATAAAGAATATATTTGAAAAATAATATATAAAAGAAAAATAATTACCGTGTTTTACGGTTTATAAGACGCTGCATCTTGGAAGACACCCTGATTTTGGAAAGAAATTTCTATGAAAAAAAAAAGAAAAAAAAACTTGTCCAATATACAGTCATTTTCACCCAAGAACACTCCCTATTCATTATTTTCATTCAGCACTGCTCTTCAGCCATATTTATTTTCTAGCTTGCATGCGATAGTTTAGTAAGTAAATCGTCATGCTGGCTGAACATGTAGACGCAGGTCGGACGGCGGGAGTGAAAAACCCCACCGCGGCGGTGCGCAGCTGCGTGCCTGCTTGCGCTGCGTTTCAGTAAGGTTCCCCCGCACTCAGTGGCGTAGCTACGGGGGGGCATGGGTGGGCACGTGCCCACCCACGAGCCACGGCTGCCGTGTGGTGTGGGAACCGTGTTCCACTAGGTAGGACTGAGGAGCATGCATGGAGTATTATGAATAATTTCTACTGATGACTTACCCTCGACCTCAAATACAATAAATATTTTTCCTCTGCTTGAAAGAAAGAAACATGCCTCTGAGTCTGAGTTAAATGCATATACTTTCTATTGATCACTTTTAACACCAACGAACACAACTAAATTACACCAGTTACCCCTACAAATTTTCTATAATGCCTTGTGTTGGTGCGCGTCTCCCTCTTGTACGTGTCTTATACGCGTTCTCTGGAACGACATAACAACACAAAGTAAGTGACCGATCATTCGTGGCCTTGTACGGCTGCTACGGCAGCGACCACCCCGGCTCTCACGTGAGTCACGTCTCACCCAGCCTTGATTCGTATCATCTTTCACTTTCAGGTACTGAATGTTAAATATAAACCAATATTTTCTAGTTTACATTTTTTAATAATGTACTGTTACAAGGGCGAGAATGTCTCGAGATGTGAGGGGAGTTATTTGAACGAGGTGGTACGCCGCACGCCTGTGGCGGTGTGAGAGGGAGATCAGCTGACCGACTCACGACGGGGACACACCACCGCCACGAGATAAGCTGGCACCCCGCGCGCCGCCATTCCTCGTTTCTGAGTGTCTGTACCTGCTTCCTCGCCACTGTCAGCCCCTGGTGCTTCTCCCTCGAGTTAGTGACTGGTAAGAGACAGTGCACTGTATTGTGGTTTGTGTTAAGGTAGAGAACAGTAAACAGTGACAGTGAGCTGAGTGAGGTAAACTGTGGTGACGCGTTCCCCGTTCGTCCTGCCGCTGCCTATAGTGACCTTGAACTTGTAATTACTGGCTACGTGAGTATACGGCAGAAAAAGGACCCCTGTGTTTGCCTAGGCCTTCCCCTTGACTCAGGGGGAAGGCCTAGGACTCACATACACTCAGGGGCCCTGAGTGTGTGTAAGTAGCCAGACAATTCCAGCACGAGCCCGGTAATCTTGCTACGGGTCCCGTCCCTGTCTCCCGGCGGGCCGGCACCTGCCTGCCCATCTGATCTCACGAGACCAGCCAGAGCAGGTGTTAGGAGCCCACCTGACGACAGTAGGGGCGGGGACGTGGCAGTACGGTACTACGTATGTGTTAGTTCATTCACACACTTCTCGCCATCCACATCTTTACCCAATACCCATACATATATTTATTTATTTATCTCTATAACATTGATTGGTGTTATCCATATTATTATTTTATTTTTATTTTTTATTATTACACTAGTCTGTAATCTTTAGTGTACAACTCCAATGTGATGCTAGTCATGTTGGCAATGGGGAGTTTTCGAAGCTAAACCGCCAGATGTCTCTCGCGCATCTCACATCCTCTGCTCTGTGAGGCTGAATGATCTATCATTTACCGTAAATTCTCTGTACTTCTTTGGGATATATCAGAATTACCCTTCAATACAACAACTGAAACAGTTCTTAATAAAAAATGTAGTTTATCATTTTATTTGTCTGCACTTGGTGAAAATATTGGCAAAACAATTGAATATTTGAAAACTCAATCTTTAAAAATCGTCTTTTCATAAAAAAACACAAGTTCAAGCAGAATGAGGCTTCAGGAAATATCTACTTGTATGTAAGCATTCACTGAGTACCTATTTTGGGTGTATATGTCTCTCTTACGACGAACATTTAACCAAAACAGAGTGTGGCGTTCAGCATCTCCACAGAAACCATCCCGCCGGCAGGATCTGCTATCACCCACTTTCCTGTTGACACGACACGGGGATGGACAGCTCAGCGCCTTATCGCCCCCAGCGCCGCTCCTTACCTCACAGCTCATATCACTGATACTCCTAACTTCTCAATACCACAGGCTACATGTCATCCTAACTATCATCACCCGCTTATCTCATCACACTCTCTATCCTCTACTGGAATATTCGTGGCATCCGCTCCCACATACCGTTTCCCACATAAAGAAGACTTTCGTCTCCTTATTTCGTGCTTTGACTGTGATTTGTGTTGTGTTGGGGCGGAGCGGAGTGGCGCGTGTAGTTACGTGACAGACGTGCAGTCACTATATGTACTGTGGGTAGTAGTAGTTGGGGTAATAAGGCCGTGCACAGCAGTAAAAGTCTCCTTGCAGTCCTTTCCGTCTCCTCCATAGCCCCGAGCCGTTAGTGTGACGAAGTTTGAGAGGGGTGGGTTGCCCCCACCCTCCTTCGTTACAATAGGATAAACCAGAGGACATAGGGTATTCAGAGGGAAGGGTTGATTGATTGATTCAGAGGGAAAGATTGAGGTGGAGGGGCTTAGAGTTCGCGGCGGGGGAAATAGTAAACAAGACCATGTATTGTCTTCGATAGAGGACTGTTCGTTGAGGTGCCAAGCACTTAAATTACTTCTTGGTTAAATGTTCGTCGTAAGAGAGACATATACACCCAAAATAGGTACTCAGTGAATGCTTACATACAAGTAGATATTTCCTGAAGCCTCATTCTGCTTGAACTTGTGTTTTTTTATGAAAAGACGATTTTTAAAGATTGAGTTTTCAAGTATTCAATTGTTTTGCCAATATTTTCACCAAGTGCAGACAAATAAAATGATAAACTACATTTTTTATTAAGAACTGTTTCAGTTGTTGTATTGAAGGGTAATTCTGATATGTCCCAAAGAAGTACAGAGAATTTACGGTAAATGATAGATCATTCAGCCTCACAGAGCAGAAGATGTGACAGCCTGAGAGACAGGCTTGAGCGTGAGCTTATTAGAAAACTCCCCATACACGGATGGGACCGTTGGAAGTGTCCCGCTTTTAGCTCAGAAAAAAAATGGTCACGTTAATCATGCCTCACTACATAGTCACTTCAAAATTGTGAAAACGAAACGCCGACGTGTACGAGATATTGACACTTATTTGTTTTCTTTTTTTGGTCACAGACTGCCTGCAGTGCCTGAGATCTGACTGTTTCACCTGTTTCACGACCTGCAAAATGACTTCCAAAAAAGCTTCCATTAAGGATTATTTCAAGTTGAACGCGGGAGATGAGATGGTGGGAAGAAAGACTGCAGAAAAAGTAGAAAAAATTGGTTCTGAAAGTTCAGATGAATCCATTTCTGATGGTGAAGAGTGTAGCAGTGATCCAACCACTTTCACGGAGATTGACACAAGTAAAAATGAAAAAAACATTGAACACGCCAGCACAACCCAAAATCTGATAGAGGCGTGTTCAACATCAGCGGTACCTACTGATATATCAGCTTCTCCATCGTTGGGCCCAGCACAGCCTAAACTTGACAAATATCCTCAAACTTTATTTGGAAAGAAACACCGCTCCTTTCGCCAGGAGTGGTATGAAGCATTTCCCTGGCTGGAATATTCTCAAAGTACAGATAGTATATTTTGTTTTGCTTGTCGACATTTTGTATCACCTAATGTAAATGTTGAAAAAACATTCACCACTGCAGGGTTCAGAAGCTGGAAACATGCAGGTGGAAAGACAGGAGCAATTGCGAAGCATATTCATGCAGCCTACCATGGTGATGCAATGGTTGCTTGGAGTGAATACAAAACAATGAAAGATCAAAGCACTTCTGTGAGGCAGTTAATGAGAGATCATTTCAAAAAAAAAAAAAAAAAAAAATCGCTACTACATTAAGTCATTAGGGCAGGTAATTTTGGTGACTTGTACCCAGAAACTGGCTCAAAGAGGGCATAGAGAAGGAGAAGAAAGTGACAATCCTGGCAATGTTAGGCAGATTTTAGAGTTAGTAGCTGCCCATGATCCAATTATAAAAGATCGGTTAGAGGGTGGACCAAAATATGCTAAGTACACATCTCCAGAGATACAAAATGAAGTAATTTCCATTCTAGCTGAGATGATAAGGACAGAAATTGTGAATGAAGTAAAGGAAGCTAAATTTTTCTCCATTATAGTTGATGAAACAAAAGATGTATCAAAAACAGAACAGTTATCACTCATATTCAGGTATTATTACAAAGATAATGTGTATGAAAGTTTCTTGGACTTTAAAGTTGGTTTTAAGCTAGATGCAAAAGCACTAACAGATGAAATACATGGTGTTCTGAAAAGTCATGGAATTGATTTCAAAGCCAATTTAGTGGGTCAAGGCTACGATGGTGCGTCAGTGATGAGTGGCAGACACACAGGAGTGGCAGCACGCATAAAGCAAGAGGCACCATTTGCTTTCTATGTAGGGGCCTACACTGTCATGCCCATCGTGTAAACCTTGTTCTTATAGATGTTGTCAAATATTTACCAGATGCTGCACAGTTCTTCTCATTATTGGAAAAACTGTATGTATTCATCAGTGGATCTTATGTCCATGCAATATGGTTGAATGTGCAAAAGGAAATGTATCCCAATGAGCAAACTAGAGCTAAAACGACTTTCAGATACCAGATGGGCTTGCAGGTATGATACTTGCAAAGTAATGAAAGAGAGACTGAATGCCGTTCTGCGTGTTCTAGAAGGTTTAGCAAATGACTGCAATGCTGACAGAGCTATTGATGCAGGAGGACTTTTAGGTCAAATAGATGCTGGGTTTACTATGAAGCTATAGCCATTATGACGCATATTCTTGGTAGGATAAATCAGTTATCAAATTTGCTACAATCAGCCAATCTTGACATGGTAAAAGCTGTAGAATTAATTGAAACTGTAAGAGCCCACCTTGAAGAGATGCGGTCAGACCAAGCCTCTTTTGATGCTTTGTGGGATGAAGTTGAGAGAAACTCAGCAGCTCATGGTTTTGATACTTCAGAGTGTAGAATGTGTAGATCACCAAGGAAACGGAAACTGTCTACAAAATTGCAGGATTTTGTTGTTACTGATTATATTGGAAAACAGTCAGGGAGCACACACTCTGATTTCAGTGTTAAGGATTCAACACGAATTAACTTCTTCTATCCTATTCTAGATCATATGTTAACAGAAATGACAAGGCGCTTCAATAATGAAGCATGTGAACTTATGAAAGCATTACAGGCACTGAATCCACAAAGTAAGGAATTCTTATCTTTTGAGAAAATGTCTGGACTTATTCATGCATTTCGTGCTAATGAGGAAGATCTTAACCATGAGCTGCACTCTGCAAAACGCATGTTAGAAAGACGCTATAAGGATGTAAGTGACAATGAAAAGCCCAAATCACTGTTAGATTTAGTGAGAATTCTTGGTCCATATGAAGAGGCATTTCTTGAGTTCTACAGACTGGCCAAAATTTCTGTAGTATTACCTGTGTCATCAGCTTCAGCAGAGAGAAGCTTCTCTGCTCTGAAATTAATCAAAACTACACTGAGAAATACAATGGGCAATGAGAGATTAGGTAATCTTGCTGTGTTGTCAATTGAAAGCAGGCGAGTTAAAAGCCTTGATTTAGAAGAATTTGTTGATAAGTTTGCTGAGAACCACAAGAACAGAAGAATTCTGCTTAAGTGAGGTATTCTCACTTTCTCAGTGGAATTTTTTTTTTATTTGCCTGCTGCTTTAAAACTTCTGCATTTTTCTTTATTTTCAGTATCAATTATGTTATTTCTATTTTGTATAAGTGGTAATATATGTATTTCATTTTTTGACATGACTGCTTTATTTCGTTCTCCATCAGCAACTGGATGATACCCTATAGTACTCAACACACACTCCTAGAATAAAATCTAATAACCTTCCATAGTCCATACGACATCAGATAAACTTTTGATATTGGTCAGAATGCAAAATATGCAAGGGGGGGGGGGGTCTTGGCACTGTAAGTGAAAGTAAGTCCCCAGTCCCCACCAAACTCCCCAGCTGTATGGGCTAATGGGCTTGTTCAGCTCATCTAGTGCCCACCCATAGTCAGCTGTGCCCTCCCAGGTGCCCACCCAATCATAAATACCTAGCTACGCCACTGCCCGCACTACCGCGGCGATGCGCAGCTGCGTGCCTGCTTGCGCTGCGTTCAGTAAGGTTCCCCCGCACTACCGCGGCGGTGCGCAGCTGCGTGCCTGCTTGCGCTGCGTTCAGTAAGGTTCACCCGCACTACCGCGGCGGTGCACAGCTGCGTGCCTGCTTGCGCTGCGTTCAGTAAGGTTCCCCCAATACTACTGCGGCGGTGCGCAGCTGCGTACCTGCTTGCGCTGCGTTCAGTAAGGTTCCCCCGCACTACCGCGGCGGTGCGCAGCTGCATGCCTGCTTGCGCTGCGTTCAGTAAGGTTCCCCCGCACTATACATATCGTCTAACCCCTACTGAATGCATCCCAATACATATTGCTACTAAGATAGCAGCTGCCAAAATTTATCGCTGTGGCTATTCTTATTCTCGTAGGATAACTTGTTGATGCCCCTGTATTTGATGCAGCAGGAAATGAAATATTAAGGAGGCAAGAAGAGGAGAAAGAAGAGAAAAGGCTTTCTTTATCCTTTGTTTACATTACTTATTGTGGCACGATCTGGCAACTCAGCGGCAAACCACCTCCTCGAGTAGTATTGCGAGAGAGCAATACTTATAGCAAAAAGTACGGTGAATTCACAATACGTAACCGTACGTATTGCCCTACTGAACGCACCCCTGATGTGCCGATCAGCTGAGTCAGGCTTGGTCGTCCTGAATGTAAACACCTCACACGTCCTCCCGTGCTTCACTACGTTGCCTGCCTCCTGTGTCTCACCACGTATTGTTTGAATTTTCCTGTATGCGTGTAGTATTTGTGGTGGCTGCATGTACACAAGTACGTATATACATTTTCATCTAATGTAACAAAGTTCCTTATACACACAATGGCTGTTGACGCCATCTGCCGGGGCGGAAAGGCTTCCGCCAGTATAATGTAAATATCACAGGGCGAGGACAGATTGGTAGTTGATTTGAATGTCTTATGGTATTCTAAATACTCTTAACAGGTAGTATGTACTGAGGTTACAACATACAAGAGGCTGAATTGAATAGCTACCTAAGCTAACCTCCTATAACATTCGTCTTTGAAGACGCATGAGTGTTTTTCAGGGTATTTTTTGGGGAAAAAAGTGAGTCTTATAAGCCGTAAAATACGGTAATCTAATACAGATAAGAAAGATTAGAAAGCCTAGACTCACAGTGGTGGGGTTGAATCGATTCTTTTTGCTGGTGAGCAGCTTGTTCGCGTTAATCTTGCGTCCACCGCTCTCGGTGGTGTTGCGCGCCCCGTCCTTCCAAGTGTCCGGGGTGATGGCCTGGGGGAGCGGGGGGCGGGGGTGAGTGTGGGCAGGAGATGGGGGTGATGACCTGGAGTCGAGAAAGA
The DNA here is from genome assembly GCA_016584305.1 of Chionoecetes opilio. Classification (NCBI taxonomy): domain Eukaryota; kingdom Metazoa; phylum Arthropoda; class Malacostraca; order Decapoda; family Majidae; genus Chionoecetes; species Chionoecetes opilio. The sequence goes on along the minus strand of JACEEZ010017506.1, from coordinate 381,206 downwards.
GATCTTTGTGCCCATCGCACGTGCACGTGAAGGCTGGTGTAAGAGGCTACTGGTAGGGTGAGCATTTCTGCATCAGTGTAAAAATGAGACCCATGTGTGTCGAGAAAGAGACTGATGTTGTGTTCCCTCCCGCACGCAACAAAGAGTAAAGAGAAGAGAGAAGATAAGAAGAAGGAATAGAAGAAGAAAGAACAAGAAGGCCCCCCCACCCCATGACAGTATGAGTGTGGGCAGGAGGTGGGCAGTAATGGGCACATGGGAATGGTTACATAACATAACATTACATATCACAACATATAAAAGAGCTATAAAAAGAATCGTTAAAATTCTAGAGTCTTTTCCCGCCCTTATTAGTTTTTTTTTCTCCAGACCTTCACAGATCCCTTCAGATACCTCTAAAACGTGATTATAGAATGGGGGAGAGATGCCCCCTTCATCCCCCCCTCCCCCTATATTCAGAGCTGGGCTGTATTTAAATACATTTGTGTATTTAGAAATGTATTTATAAATACATTGGTTGTCATGTATTTAAATACAGTATTTAAATACTTTCATGAGTATTTAAATACATTGGTTGTCATGTATTTAAATACAGTATTTAAATACTTTCATGAGTATTTAAATACATTGTATATATACATTTAATATAAAAATGTAAATACTTTTTTATCAGTTAATTTGGGCATAAACCCGCCCAACTATCTGGCAATCCTGATGTTATAGTGAACCAGTGTTTCCATTTGCAAGGAAATGTCCTGATTTCAAGGAAATTTAGGCCTGAGAAGGAAATTTCTAAGGAAACGCAAAATCTAAGGAAATCTTAAGGAAATTCATTTTTTTCGGACATGTTAAAATTTGTGTGTATTTTAGAATGTATTTACAAATCTATTTAAATACAATTGATGTATTTAGAATTTAGTATTTAAATACATTCGTAAAATGTATTTAGTATTTAGTATTTAAATACATTTCTCCCATGTACTTAGTATTTAAATACATTCAATGTATTTAGTGCCCAGCTGTGCCTATATTACCCCCACCCTGGACTCCCAAAAATATCATTACTTACCTAACCTCACTATAACCTAACCTAACCTTACCAATAACCTCCTAGCGAGACCTAAGGGCGAGAAAGAACTAGAATTGGTATTATTCTAGTGTTTGCCCATACTCCCCCCTTTCCCCCAAAACAAGCTTGGAGACCTGGAAGAATGTAGGATATAGGGCTGGGGTACTAAATATGCGTCGCAACCACATACTTATTGAGTTATGGGTGTTATAAAAATTCCCTAGATCTAGGGAAAATGTATTGATTTCTTCTAAGTCCAGACACGTGTGAACCTGATGATCCTCACAAACACTGGAGTGTCGGAACCTCCCCCCACCCCCCATGCTAGGAGGTCCGGTTAAATTTGGTTAGATTAGGAGTTAGGTTAGATTATCTGGGGGTCGAGGGGGACGGAGTCCTCTCGCTCGGAAGTTAGGTTAGGTTAGATTACCGGAGGCCCCACGCTAGGACGTTAGGTTAAGTTTGATTAGGTAGCTTTACCTAGATCTAGGAAAATGACCTGAGAACTAGCGAATTTTGACCCCCCTACATTATAAAGATACGTATTTCCGACGCATTATTTGTTCCCCACCCGAAAACCCCGCATTCCCCCAGGTCCCCAAGCTTGTTTGGGGGAAGGGGGAGAGTATGGGCAAATGCTAGAAATTTACCCTAGAAATTTACCAGGTTAGGTTATATAGGTTATATCTCTCATATCTCTCTCTCACTCATATATCTCTTTCACTCATATCTCTCTCTCTCTCTCTCTCTCTCTCTCTCTCTCTCTCTCTCTCTCTCTCTCTCTCTCTCTCTCTCTCTCTCTCTCTCTCTTTCACGGAGAGAGAGAGAGAGAGAGGCCGCCACGGTAATTTATTTAGTTAACGCTAATATTTGCATGGTAGGCCTACTACTGCATGTATCAGAACACGAAATTGACGGCTTTGAAGTATGAAAAGCCTATTTTTGGGTCCCTGACAGAGCTAGTGCACTAAGCTATAGGATAGGAAAGATCGCTACCCAGGGCAAACCCTGGGTATACAGGCAACCATTCCAACATCTGATAATACATTACCAGGCTACACTTAGATAATCTGAAAAAGAAACATACGTCTGGCAACGCCGTGCCATTGGACCGCGGCCGGCTGTCCGCCAGCCGTAACGGAGCTATCATAACCATCCCAAAAATCATCCCCGGGGAGAGGGGCTGAAAACTTGGCGGGGAAGGAAGGGTGGGAGGCCGGAGGCCGTGCACTAGCTCTGTCAGGGACCCAAAAATAGGCTTTTCATACTTCAAAGCCGTCATTTTAGGTCCCCTTAGAGCTAGTGCACTAAGCTACCTGCCACTTGGAGACGGGGCAAGAAGCCCCCGACCCCCGCGGGGAGGCAAAAGAGCAACTGCACCATAACAAAACGATACCACTAGTATACTCACCCGAATCAAGCGGAGACGTCAATGGGAGGCCCGGCGTCCACCACCCCAGCCCCTCCGGACGGAGGGAGTCCCAGGGCAACACAGGGAAGTCCGCGACGGAGTGGGGACAGGTAACGAGCCACGAAGCACGAGGCCGTACTCCACTGTCCCCCTTCCGTACCCTCCAAGGAATGGGTGCGGAGGAAGGCCAGAGACGCAGCAACACCCCGGACGTCATGGGCGCGAGGGGCGTGACCCGGATCCGCCGACTCGATGACGCCCCGGAGCCGGCCGGCAATCGTGGTGGTGAGGGGACGACCAGAGACAGGATCGCGGAACAGGAACTGCAGGTCGCACGCCCAGGGCTCGGAAGCATCCAGGTAAACACCGGGAGCGCCGAAACCGGGCACAAGGGGTGTGCGGCGTCCCCAGCAGACCAAGCCGGAACGACGACCGGTTGGAGACGGTGGTCCTGCCGCTCGTTCTTACCCAGCACCTTGGGCGAGAGGGAGAGGGAGACAGCGGCACCGTCCCGCGAGAAGGTCGTCCACTGGGGGAAACGGGTCAGCGCCCTCAGCTGAGAAGCCCGAAACCCCGTAGCCAGGGCCACCAGGAACAAGGCCTTCTGAAGGAGGCGAGGTCCGGCAGCGTCCGACCCAAACTGGTCGCCCTGCAGGAACCGGAGAACCTCCGGGGACCAGAAGGGACCAGGACGACGGGGAGGGGGGTTTTGGTGGAACAAACCCCTCTTCAACAGGGTCACAGAACGCCGGTCCAGGACCAAACCCCAACCGTATTTGAGGGGGTCAGCCAGGGCCGCAAGGTGAGTGGAGAGAGTAGCGGAGGACCTCCCACGGTCGTGGGCCAGGAAGGAGAGGAAATCCAGGACGACCGATTCAGAGACGTCCGGGGTCCTTGAGTTTGAGGAACGACTGAAAGGCCTTCCAGTGAGACTGATACTGTCTCGTAGAGGACGGGCGAAGAGCCGCCAACATGTCCTCCGCTACCGCGTCCGAGACCGTCCGACGGAGAGAGGTACGGAGAAACTCCAGGCGTGTAGCTTCAAGGTGGAAAGAAGCCTGGCCGGGAGCTCCTCCAACAAAGCGAGGGCCCCTAGAGGAACCGGGGAGGGACACCAGGCCTTCAGTTCGGAGAACCACGGTTGCGCCGGCCAGAGAGGAGCCACCAAGGTCACCTTGCCCCTGTAGGAACGCAGTTTGTTGCATACTTTCAGGAGGACGCTGGTGCAGGGAGGTGGAAACAGGTAAACATGGCGCCACCTGTTCCAGTCTTCCGTGAGGGCGTCCGGGCCTCCCGCAGCTGTCCGGTCCCTCCTCGTCAAAAAGGTCTGTAGTTGGGCAGAGCGGTGGGACGCAAAGAGGTCCACCTCCGGAGTGCCCCACCGCCGACAGAGAGCCGCAAAGCGCTCCGGGTGAAGCTCCCCACTCTACCGACGAGCCCTGGAAGCGAGACAGTGCGTCGACCCACACATTCTCCACTCCCGGCAGGAACCTGGCAGACAGATGAAGGTGGAAACGGGCCGCCAGGCCGAAGATCTGCTCCGAAAGGGACAACAGAAGGGCGGATCTGGAAGTCCCTTGGCGGGCGAGACAGTGGACCGCGACCATGTTGTCCATCTCGAAGCAGAGAGCCGTCCCATCTGGGATCGGGTTCGATCGGAGGAAGAGAAGAGGGACCAGCAGCTCCTTGACGTTGATGTGGAGTCTGCGCTCCACCCCGGACCACCCGCCGAAACCCTGCCGGCCGTCGGAGGATTGGTAGCCCCACCCGACGTCCGACGCATCCGACATCACGAAGACCGTAGGGGGCGGAGGCAGCCACCCCGTCCACGCGGAGAAACCGCCCTCCACCAACCACTCGTCTAGTAGTGTGAGGGCCAGGGGAGGGACGGGCCGGAGCAAGTCGCGGGGTCGCACCGGAACGGCTGTGTTCACCACCCGGACAAGGCGACGGAGACGAAGACGGCCCAGGGAGTGACTTCTGCGGCGAAGTTGAGCGAGCCGAAAAGGGGACTCCCAATGCCTCCTTGACAAAAAACGGGACACCGAGGCCCGGAAAGAGGCGTTGATGAAGCTTGGCCGCATTTTCCCCCGAGATGCGGACCGCAGCTGAACGGGAGTCCCATTGCATGCCCAGCCAAGTAATGCGGGGAGAGGGGGTAAGGACGGACTTTCCCTTGTTGACTAGGAACCCCATCTCCCCCGCCACCGCCAAAGCTCGGTCCAGCATGCGAACCGCTTCCTCCTGAGACGGGGCGGACACCAGCCAATCGTCCAAATACATGAGGCAATTGACCCCTGCAGACACCATCCGCTGAGCCACCACATTGGTGAGCCGCGTAAAAACCCTCGGAGCGATGGAGAGGCCGAAGGGCAGTCTGGTGAACTGCCACGTGTCCGATCCCACCTGGAAGGCCAGGAAGCGCCGGAACCGAGGATGAATGGGGACATGCCAGTAGGCGTCCTTGAGATCGAGGGACGCCATCCAGTCCCCTTGCCTCAGCCGAAGGCGGACCTGGGCCAAGGTCAGCATAGGGAAAACCGTGGTTGCGCACAAATCCGTTTAGGCGGCTGAGGTCCAAGATAAGCCGCCCCTTTGAAGAGTCCTTCTTGGGTACGATGAAAATGCGGGAAAGGAAGACCTTTCCCCGCGCCTTCTCCACTACCCCGGAGGAGTGCATGTCCGACACGTGGGCGGCGAGCACTGTGGAGACCGGCGTCCAAGAAGGAGGTCGCCGAAGGGGTGGTAGGGCAATCCAGGGCCAAGAATGACCGTTTCGAACCACCCTGGCGGCCCAACCTCTCTGCGGCCAGGCTGCCCGAAACCCGGACAAGAGGCCCTGGAAGGGAGGCTCAGAAGCGAGAGCGACCCTTGGAGGAACTCTTGTGGACAGTAGCGGGCCCCGAGCGAAAGGCCCGAGACCCAGAGCCCCTGAATCCGGAAGGCCCACCCCGACTGGGACGACGAGGATCCTGGGGGCCATCCACACGGGGTGAGCACTCCTGGACTGCCCCTCCCGACGAACACTGCCGGACCCCCTCCCGGAACCCCCCGGCCGAGAAGGTCTGGGGGCCGGAGAAGACACCAGAGTGACGGTGGGGGGGATTGAGGCGAGACACTGCTGCAAGGAGGGCTCCGACAAGACCTTCGAATCGAAGGGACTAATCCGGAGAATCTGCTGTCTAGTCAGCTCCGGCAGGCCCCGAAAAGCCAAGCGGGCAGTGACGGCCCTGTCAAGGGCAGGGCGGACCGTCGGGAGGAGGGAGGCGCCGAATGCATCACAGGCGGTCGACAAAGCCCGACAGACATCCGACCGGGAGGCCGAGGAGAGAGAAGAGTGATCCACGGCGAGGGAGGAGAGCCACTCCGCCAGCTGACCGAAAAAGGCAACAGAAGAGGTCAACAGGGAGGCGTGTTGCCGCTCCTGAAAGTCCCGGCGAAAAAGCTCCTCCTTCACCGGTTGCGCCCGCCACGGGAGGTCCTTGGCAGAAAAACGGGACACCCGGAGGAAATCAGCAATCACACGTGGAAAGCCACCAGAGGCCGGGAGAACCGGGATCGGGGCCCAGGACTGAGAAGGATCCCGGTTCACACTGGTGGTACCCGCTCTCCACACTTCGGCAGAGTCCAGGCCGGCCTTCATCCAGGGCAACCGTTCTTGGCCTCCGAGAGAAAGCCACCTGGCATCCTGGCTTCCCTCCACGCACGGGAAGCCATCCCTGACCAAACTAGGCTCAGCCAGTAAGGAGGCCAGAGCATCGAAAGCGGCCGCCGAAGAAACCGCAGGCTGCTTCGAGGGAGCGTTCAGGCGAGAGAAAGGAATCCGGCGGTAGAGGAAGGACTCCTTTCCCCCGTCCACCCGGGAGCGACGCACTTCCAAGTCCGGAACTGAGCCCCAGGAGCCGTCCTCCAGACGACCGATGGCAACAAGCCGCCCGTCGACCGTCTCACAAGCAATCGACGGTGGCATCGGTGCCCAGGTAAACAGGACGGAGGAAGAAGGAGGGAGTCCCAAGGCATCCTCCGCAGCGGGACGAGGGGAAGTGCACCTAGAAGGCACCTCAGAAGAAAAGGCGGAGTAAGGGCCCGGTGGACAGGAAAGCCAGGGGCGGAAGTCCCCGAACCGTCGTCGCTTGGGCACGGTAGGGCAGCATCCTCTTCCCCGTCGGAGCACACCAGGTAGTCATCCTCGACTACCACAGACTCAGAAGGAGGCACCGGTGAGAGTGAAGCAGGCGATGGGGACCTGCGACGCCTCGGAGTCGGAGAATGGGACCCAGAAGTTAAGTGGCTCTCCATTCTTGCCATGAAGGAGTTCACTGAAGACATCCAAGCCGACAACCCCGGAGGTACAGGAGGTGAGGGTGGGGAAGGCCCAGGAGACGCCTGAAACCAGCCGTAGGAGCCACAGACCCAGCAGGCAAAGTCCTCGACCTGGGAGTCGCGGTCATGGTGAGGGACTGAGGAGACCGCCAGATCTTGCCCACCGTCACACGATCGACGCCGAGCTCATGGAAGCAGAGGCAGGGGGTCGGGAGGTGCGAGACGAGGAGGAGATGGACGACTTGGCGAGGCCCAGCCGAGAACCCAGAGACCGGTCCGCCAGGACAGACGGAAGTGGCTGCGTTGGCGAGACTTCAAAGCCTTCGACCACCACTCTTGAGGTCAGCAAAAGGCCTCGCCAGTAAAGCAGGGCACCCCCCTCCGGGAGGATGAGCCGCAGCCATCCACAGCATACCGGGCAATCGGCGGGACGAAAAAGGTCCGACAGAAGGCACGGGGCGTGCGAGAGCAGAGCTGGTGGCCTCGGGACCCCAAAAGACACCGAGCAGCCCTGGGCCTCACAATTGATCCGCTGGAAAAGAAGGGTAAAACAGTGAGGGGGAAAGGGACTAGACGCAACACGAAAAGCCCCCCAAAACCCCCACCTGCATCGCCACACTCACTGCCCCGACCCCCAGGAAAGTGGATGGTCGGGGAGGGGGGGGGGGTCGACGTGGCAGCCAGGGACTGCTCAACTCCCCTACCCGGCCCATGGGAGGGTCCGGGCGAGGGAGCGGGGGAGGTTGGGCACCCGCAAAAGCGACGTAACCATCCGCCCATCTCAGCGTACACGTGGCAGGCCAGGGGCGTGGCAGATCAGGTACCCCAAACCCCCCGTACGAGCCCATGGGAGGGTCCGGCGGGGGGGGGGGGGGGCGTGGCTGGGAGAACTACGTAACCATTCGCCCCTCTCAGCTTACACGTGGCAGACCAGGAACCACCGAAACCCCCCCCGCACCGGCCTATGGGAGGGCCGGCCAGGGGAGGAGGGGCGTGGCTGGGAGAACTACGTAACCTTCCGCCCATCTCAGCTTACACGTGACAGACCAGGAACCACCGAAACCCCCCCTGCACTGGCCTATGGGAGGGCCAGCCAGGGGGGGAGGGGCGTGGCTGGGAGAACTACGTAACCTCCTCCCATCTCAGCTTACACGTGGCAGACCAGGTGTCAGGCCAGGGACGCCCTGGCGGGGAAATAATGCCCAGGGGAGAAAGGGTGAAAGCCGCACCCTTGGGGCATAGCTTAACACCACAGACACAGACACAGACACCAGCCGAAAATATTTAAGACACAGCTGGCACCGGCCAGGGTAAAGAATAAGCTACACTCATCCCCGTAAAACCTTACAGAAGGAATACGAAGCATGAATGGGTAAAAACTTCACACACACCCACGTAATACACGAAAAAACAGCAGGTGCTTACCATATGGCCTGAATACAAACAACACGTGTTGATAGAAGAGCAGGTGTTGATGTGATGAAGGCAAAGAGAAGAATGAAAGCTCCGTTACGGCTGGCGGACAGCCGGCCGCGGTCCAATGGCACGGCGTTGCCAGACGTATGTTTCTTTTTCAGATTATCTAAGTGTAGCCTGGTAATGTATTATCAGATGTTGGAATGGTTGCCTGTATACCCAGGGTTTGCCCTGGGTAGCGATCTTTCCTATCCTATAGCTTAGTGCACTAGCTCTAAGGGGACCTAAAAATAGCAATGGAAAGCTAATAAAATTCTTCTTCTATAGATATCTTCCTTCCATCATATAAGTTGTCCCTCAAAGTTTTACATGACGACGTGTTTAAGTGAATTGTAAGTTCTGGCATATTTCTTCAGTCTCATAATGACCTTTATTTAATGTGCTTTACTATGTTTTATGTGATAATCTTATAGAACAAACATTTCCGAAGATAACAGTATATCCTTTATACATATACATGTATAACATGATATACTGTGGGGTCATGCCTAGAGAACTTCCGCAGGTCTTGGGTGAACGAGGCCCTGGTACTAAAATGGCGCCCAGTAGCGTTTAACATAGGGCCTATGAATGACGGTACCCTCTTTACAGGGACCCTAGCCGTAGCCACCGAGATGATAAGGCCTGGTGGATCGCCCGTGACGTCACACCATAAGGATACAACCCGCTCCGCTCCCCGTACAAGTTTACCTACCTAATATAATGTTTATCAGTATAAAAGATATACTGTTATCTTCGGAAATGTTTGTTCTATAATATTATCAAATAAAAAACCGTAAAACACACAAAGAAAATGCCATTATGAGACTTTCAAGAAATATGCATTAACTTAAATTCTTCGCCATTTAATATTTTGCTCGCAAACATTTTGCATGGAGAATATCAATAGAAGCGGAGTTTAATTAGCTTTCCATTGATATATTTCGTTTAGTGATAAATGAATTAGCGGCATGCATAAATTAGCGTTAACTAAATATAAAAAATCATGAAATCGGGTAATTTCCTACCTAATATATGTTTATCAGTATAAAATATATACTGTTATCTTCGGAAATGTTTGTTCTATAATATTATCAAATAAAAAACCGTAAAACACACCAAAAAAATGCCATTATGAGACTTTCAAGAAATATGATTGAGCTTAAATTTTTCACCATTTAATATTTTGTGAAAAAAAAATTTACATGGAGAATATCAATAGAAGCGGAATTTAATTAGCTTTCCATTGATATTTTTCTTTTTCTGATAAATGAATTAGAACCATGCATAAATTAGCGTTAACTAAATAAGCTTCGAGACCAAGGTCAAGACCAAGACCACATCAAACGAGACCAAGACCAAGACCAGATCAAACTGGTCTCGAGACCAAGACCAGTCTCGAGACCTACAACACTGGTGATGACACAGCAGTTCAGATTTATCAGAACAAAATGAAGCAGATGTGTCACCTGAAGAATTTTTTTTCAGAAAGTCTGCGTTATATATATATTATTGAATAATATAATTGGCTGACTGACTGTTACATTCAAAGCTGCCAAGAATATTTCTCAAAACTTCCGTTTCCTCTGGAAGTACCTAACAATATCAGCAGAGGAGCTCACATCAATCAAAATCACCGGCAGATAAGTATCCTGCCGATATCAGTCATGATATCGTGGTAGAAATGAGGCACCTACAAACAGTTCATCGCTCAAATTTTGGGCAGAACCAACTAAGCCTATTGCAACTTTTGAATTGCTTGAGAGAGTGCAGGCGGCAGGCTGGTGCTGGAATGTGGCGGCTGGAATGGGGCTGAAATTTTTGCCGTGCTTTTTACAAAAGACGTATTTTTACGGAAATAAGGCATGGAAATTAATTATTTTTTGTGGATTAGGTGTTTTGAATGAACATTCAACATACTTATGCAAAGAAAAAATGGGTCTGGACGATTACTTTAAGGGGGTGAGAGGAGAGGTATTGAAGGTGTGAAACAAAATATGAGGTTATGAGGAAAGGTTTGAAGGCTGTAAGGGAAGTTATGAAGGGCCCAGTCAGAGAGCTTCTACCGAGAGGTGTCACTCCGGCCGCGCCATTTTGAATTCATGGACGGCAGCGATCCTAGCGGCAGAGGGGCCTCTGACAGTCGCCCGTGCAAAAAGAGGGGGAATCTCATCTCCTTTTGGTGATGATGGGGTGATAATGGAAGGTGGGAGAGAGGAAAGGAAGGAGATATGAGAAAAGGAAAGGAGAAATAAGGAGTAAGGTAAGAAATTGGTGGGATGAAGTCAGAAGAGGAACTGACGAGGAAAAAAATAAGGAATCAAAGAAGGGAAGGAATTTCTCCACTCACGCGTTACCCATCTTCCCCCACCCATTCACTCACCCATTACCTCATACGCGTTACCCGTTTTCCCCCACCCACTCACTCACCCATTACCCATCACCCCACACCCATTCACTCACCCATTACCCATCACCCCACACCCATTCACTCACCCATCACCCCCACCCATTCACTCACCCATTACCCATCACCCCGGACCCATTCACTCAACCATTACCCATCACACCACACCCATTCACTCACCCATTACCCATCACCCCACACCCATCCAGAATTAGGTTAGGATAAGAACAAGAGAACATACGTAATATAAAAGGCAAAACCAACAACAGAGGAATGGCTACATGTGTGGCAATCAGCATTAGTGAAGAAGTGAGGGAGTGAGGGAAGGAGTGAGTGAGTGAGTGAAGGAGTGAGTGAGTGAGGAATGAGTGAGTGAGTGAATGAGTGAGGGAGGGAGTGAAGGAGTGAGTGAGTGAGTGAGGGAAGGAGTGAGTGAGTGAGGGAGGGAGTGAAGGAGTGGGTGAGTGAGGGAAGGAGTGAGGGTGAGAGTGAGAGAGGGAGTGAGAGAGTGAATGAGCGAATGAGTGAGTGAGGGAGGGATAGATAGATAGATAGATAGATAGATAAATATATAGATTAATAGATAGATAGATTGATTGATAGGTAGATAATAGATAGATAGATAGATAGATAGATAAATAGATTGATAGATAGATTGGTAGATAGATAGATAGATAAATGAGGGAAGGGAAGTAAGAGATGATATAGAATTGAATAGAATTGAGAATGGAAAAGAGGGGGGGAGGAAGGGAGGCAGGCAGGTATAGGTAAGTGCACAGGGAGGGAAGGGAATGAGGAAGGGAGGGATGGAAGGAGATGAGCCAGGTAAGGGAAGGGAAGGGAAGGGAAGGGAAGGGAAGGGAAGGGAAGGGAAGGGAAGGGAGGGAGGGAGGGAGGGAAGGGAGGGAATGTCAGTATATAACAGGACGTAGCTGGGTGTGTTGTTCAGAAGTGAGGCAGAGGGGGCCAAGTGTGTTTACGTCATAGAGGAAGCCTGTGTGAACCTGTTGGCGTGCGTAACTAAAAAAAAACAATCAATATCGTCCTTTAGCCCCCTCTGCTGCGCGGGGCCACATATTTAACATCATAACACCAGTCAATCTGTACCTACCTATCTTTATCTTTGGGAAACCGAAAGAAATGGAGCTGTTTGTGTACGCTTTTGCAGTTACTGCAGCCAAATGCCACACAGAACGAGCCGCTGCGGTGGCCCGTCATTTGTAAACAATCACGGGCGACTGTCAGAGGCCCCCTCTGCCGCTAGGATCACTGCCGTCCATGAATTCAAAATGGCAGCGCCATGTTAAATCAGCCGAGTGACACCTCTCGGAAAAGCTCTCTGGCCCAGTCCATACAAGTGTTGAAAAGTGATGGGGAAAGGACGCACCCTTGCCTCACTCCTGTATTAACAGGAAAGAAGCTGGATACACCTCCCCCACACTTCACAGCACTCTCAGTCCCAGAATACAGACCAGTCATCAAACCATTAGTCCTTGCAGGAATCCCGCGAAGTCGCAGAAAATCCCAGTGACTCACGATGCACTGAGTCAAACGCCTTCTTGAGATCAACATAGGCTGCAACCATCCCCTATCGAAACTCACGTCGGCGTTCCACCAGGACACCAAGCGCTAGGATACGGTCCGTTGTTGACTTACCAGGCGTGAACCCACACTGCTGAGGTCTCTGATGCTTCAGCAGATGACTGCGGATCCGTGTCAGCAATAGATGGGCGAGCACCTTGCCTGGCATGCTGAGCAGTGTAATACCGTGGTAATTGTTGCAGTCCTGACGGTCCCCTTTCCCTTTCCAGATAGGGATGACCAGCCCCCTTTTCCAGTCAGGAAGAATGGTACCTGATTGACACACGGCAGTCAGGACAGCATGCTACCTGCGGATCATGGCCTCATCCCCAGCTTTGAGGACCTCCGCACTGAGTGGTTAGCGTGCCTGGCTACAAATCTGCGGGCCCTGGTTCGCTGCCGGGCCAGGGCAAGTCGGTGACCAGCCTACCCAGCTGTTTTTCCTCCCTTTCAGGGTTGATAAATGGGTACCTGGGGTAACCTAGGGAAGGTAACTGTGGTAACCCAGGAGTCACACTAGCCCTGTGTCCCGGGGTAACGGGTCCTCACCCACCACAGGCTTTAAGGGCTAATGCCACGGAGATCAGCACCGAATGCCATGCGCAGCATTGCGTATGCTCCCATCTTTACCTTAAATATTCAGCCTCTTTTTCTGAAAAGTAAGTCACAAAAGTAAATGCCTTGAAAATATTATAAATATTATGTAAAACTAGCCGCATAAATATCCAGCCTCTATTTCTGAAAAGTAAGTCACAAAAGTAAATGCCTTGAAAATATTATAAATATTATGTAAAACTAGCCGCAAAGCCGCCTCCGGGCGGACTTTTTGGCTAGCTCCTGCGGAGGGCTATTGGTGGGCCTTCGGCCCACCAAACACAGACTCTCCAGATAGCCCCTTCTAACTTTCCTGAAATCATGGATGTAGAAATGTATGTATTCCTCCCACCCATTCACTCACCCATTACCCATCACCCTCCACCCATTCACTCACCCATTACCCATCACCACACCCATTCACTCACCCATTACCCATCACCATACACCCATTACCCATCACCCCCCCACCTATTCCCTCACCCATTACCCATCACCTCACCCATTACCCTACATCAAGGTTTCCTCGATTCTCGTAACCCACTTTTTTTCACAATTCTCGCTCATAGGCTACTAAAAAAAAAAAAAAAAAAAAAATATCAGATCATCCCATAAGTGGGCTTAAAATGTGCCCCTGGTCGACCCGGTTCCAAAACTGTGCCATAAGATGGGATTGGGGCACTGGGGGCGGCACCTATCGCGGACACACAGACACACGCACAGACAGACACACACACACACACACTTTCGCTTATATTATTATAGATGTGCGTATATGAGTGTCTAGTTTTGGGTATCGCTAAACAGGACGTTACACTGCACTGCCCAACAGGGAACTTCTGAAATCCAGTTGGAATGTCCTCCACAGACGACCCTGACTCAGGGTCGTAATCATAATTTGGGAAATATATAATTTCCTTTTGCTAATAGCTGGGGGGGCGGGGGGGGTCGAACCCACCATCATCAGAATTCGCGCTCACAACACGAGCACAGTACCGACTGAGCTAATAAGATTAATCCACTTAGCTATGCAGTTCTGATGATTTTATCCATGACACTGATGTTACTTCATAAAACCTTAATCAGTAAAGCATACCAAAATGGAAATGTATTTGTAACGAGAGAAATTACATTAATAGGGGAAGAGATGAAATAACACATAAGTATCAATAAGCTAACGAGGAATTTTCCTCCACGCCGCAGTCCTGAATCACTGGTTAGGCTTATATTTTAAGCCAGTAGTAATTAGACACGTAGCGAAACGAGGTGAGAAGGGGGGTTCTACGTTAGGATAACTTTAGAAGCAGCTCGACGTTCGCTGAGTTAAGTCGCCTGTGGGGAGGTGATATTCTCGCCCTTGGTAAAGGTATGTTATGAAATGTTTGTTAACTAGAGATGTAGATATGACTTACTGGTGATTCCTTTTGTTGACATAAGGACTAATGAAATGTATTACTTAGGGTCCCAAGGTAGGAGCTGTTGGCGGACCAGGGGGCCAAGCGGTCACAAATTAGCAGAGGGGACAACTACAGCATATTACAGCCTGCCGTGTGAGGCCAAGGCTGTACACTCACTATCGTGTACTCGATGGAAAACGTCCATTTCTTGCAACTGGGCCTGACACAGGTGACCAGAGGCCTCGCAGCCTAGCCTCCCCCTCCTCCCCTGCACCGACACGATGCCAAGTAGCCTTTTACAGTATTGCTTATTACAGCCCTGCTGTTCTATGTACTGCTTATTTGGTAAATAACATGTCCATTAATACCAATTGTATTGTTATAAGATACTGTAATGTTCCATAACTAGTAAAAATTCTGATTAAATAATTCATAATCTCACCGAGGGGCAACACGAATACCCACCATACATCACCTATCGCTATGAAATTCCTGGCCGCCGTAATTTTTCTCACTTCATCTCACATCTAAATGAAGCCTCAAAAAGCATAATGTATGTGTATAGAACATTTTCTACTTAGAATAACACGTTCTTTCACCTGTGTCAATATGTGCAGAAACTCGTGTTACACCCTGTATAAACCAAAAGATTTGTAACTTTTTTTCACAATTTTTTGAGGCAATGAAAAATATAGGAAAAATATGCAACCCGACTTTTTTTTTTTTTTTTTTTTTTTACGTTTGTGCCTATAGCGCCTGTAGGCAATGACCCAGGGCTCGGATGGTAGGCCCTGGTGGTTCACTTGAGGGCTGTGATGGTTGGTCCTCGCCCGTGGTGGCGCAGGCAGGATTTTTATAGTGACGCCTGTGATTAGAGGCTCATGCCGCCCCCCTGTGTTCTCCGATGCACTCGCAATCGAAGGTAGAGTTAATGGGCAGGGCGTGTGGGTGTTCTTGACATGACCCCTATCTCCACCCAAAGGCAACACTGTACGGGTTAATAGCAGTTCTTTTCCTGTCAACATCTTTCAAGTCATTTATCAATACAGTAAACCCTCTAATTCGAACCTCAGATAATTCAACATGTCTCAGGCCAGTTCAAATTTTTCAACAACTTTCCATTATTAGAACAGAAGTTAGAATTATCCGGGCCTTACTATAGTCGACCCATTTTATCCTGGCCCCTGGGGTGGAGTGGTGGGATTCTCGCAGTGTTGTCACGTTCACCGTTGACAGGCTGATGTTCACCTCTCTGTCATACTGTTAGCTATTACATTAACTATTTTTTTAATCATATAGTTTTATAATACGGCAGCATGGTTTTATGAATGGCTTGCGATTTGAAGGTAAAACAACAAGTCTGTATACCTTCCATTACACTTGCCATGGTAGCTTATGCGACGCTGCCGGCCGAGTGTCCTTGACGTGGCCCCACCCGGTCATTTACGGTCACTCCTCCATGGAAGGTCCTAAATGCGCCGACACTTTTACCCCAGTGGTGGTGTGAAAAAAAGTCAAACTATATTGAGAGCGAGAGCGAAAGAGAGGGGTTAAGAGTGTGGCGGCCTGGCGGAGGTATAGGACTGATGTGACACCACCGCGGACTTGACCTGGCCCACCCGACGGGCCAAGATAAAATGGGCTGACTATAGTGCGAATCCGACCTCTCCAATGCAGTGTGTGTCGCCGCTGCCCAGCGTGACTAGGTATACGATGGTTTTGGTGAGTACAAGTAATACAATCTGTGCTGTTTTGGCATGTTTGAGTGAGTTCTTATTGTTTGGAGGGGCTAGAAGTAACCATTGGATAGTTCGGACTCGGCTAATTCGACCCCCAATTAGTTTGAATTAGAGAGGGTTTACTGTATATAGAATAGTCCATTGTAAAAATTGGCCTTGTGAAACATTCTTTGGAAGAAACGATGACATGAACTGCCACCTCTACATGAGATACACAGGGTTTGAGAAAGAAATACAGCTCCAAGCAAGTCCAATCTTACAAAATTTGAGTACTGTAACGCTGTATATCCACTATGCTACTCTCCCATTAACTTATGATTAAGAGGGAAATTTTATGTCAAAAAGATTAACTTGAGGATTTACAGTATATTCAATGAAAACATCAGCTGTTAAGAGCAAACTTATGACAAAACAACAGCCTTCATAACTTAATACAAAGCATGAACTAACAACTCAGATCTGAGTGGCAGAAAATTATTCTCATGCAAAAGTACAACTACATGTGTGATGGAAAACTTATAACACTTTGTAATGTTTTGCCCAAGACATCAGTGTGCGGACAACATCAGTCGCTTTGAAACAGCCTTTCCTTGAAAATAATAACATGAACATTGGAAATTTCTTCTTTGCCAAAGTGAGAGTAAACTTGAAAATAATAAAGATATACTGTGCAAAATGTAGGGAATCGGAGAAAAAAAATTACAAATGCTACAGCAACAATGAAGAAAAATAAAAACACAAAGCAAATAACAGGGAGCCATTACAAAGGCCTATGAAGACAAGACTACCTACTATCAAGTTGAAGGTCACCACTGACATCAACATGACCGCAGAGACAACAGCGTGGGAGAATTGCTTGCGGTGGCTATATTTTGGTAATCATCTAGTTCTTCCCCGCCCTTATTATTTGTTATATTTCTTCCAAGCTTTCATAGAACCCTTCAAATACTTATGAAACATTAGTACAAAGTGGAGGATAAATAACCAGTTTACTTACTATGCTGATATAGATGAAATAGGTCCAAGATAATAAAAAGCATGTCCACTGTCTTGCTAAGTAAGGTCTAGGTCGGGTAAATAGGGGTGGTTAAGCTTAGTCACGGACCAGGGCTGCTACAAACACGAGAAACGCAATTTTCAGACACACTGTATACAAACTTGATACATTAATTGAGTCTTAAAAGTTCCAAAACTAAGTTTCCTCTCTTTTTTTTTTAAGTGATGACAGTTTCCTTTCGTCTTTCCTCACAGGTTAGAACTTTCAATTTGGGAACCAACCTCATTCCTTTGTATTCTTTCCAAAGATTAACAACTAAGATGACATGTGTGTGTGTGTGTGTGTGTGTGTGTAATTACCTAGTTGTAGCCTGGCCAAGGCCTGAGCTATACTCGTGTGGTCCTGTCTGTATCTGTATCCAATCTTTCCTTAACTTTTAACTGATGGCCATTGTTTCCGTTGTCAAACCATTCGCTGTCCTCTCATACAGCCATTGTTTATAAAATGTCTTTTTCATGCCACTAATTTTGAATTTTTTACATAAATTTTGTGGGTTCTGTTACATGTCCTGCGGTATGGCAGTCTCCTTGATCCTGATGGATATGAGATAAGTTGTCACTGAGCCCCCATGAAAGTCACACCAAGGACTTCCCTAGAAAATATCCGAAAAAATAAAGGAAACGCGATGACAAGTCGGGAAGAAAAAACGCCTAAGAAAGTAAAACCATTGGAACTTCCTCAATTTTTTTGCGATTGTGGCTATGAAAGTGAGGATTATTATGAAATAAGAATGTAAACAAAGCAGTGAAAGGGAACATAATGCTAGTGGTGACAGCAGTAGTGAGAGTGAAGTTGAGAATGATAAAGAATATGGAAGTATGGAAGAAAGTGAAATAAAGTAAAGAAAGAAAGAACTCCTACTGCAGCAAGAGACGCAGATCAGAACAGGCTGGCTTAGAAAGGTAAGCATTCAGCAGGACAAAAACTTGAGAATGAGCTGAGAAAAAACACTTGTAGGGTGAGATGTGACTGGAGTATGAGTAGGCTAACTCTTGATAAGCATTCAAGTGAACATACAAGACTGGGGAGGAAAAGATGAGGAGCAGACAAAAAGATCAAATTGAAAATAAATATGACAAGACACAATGAGAACCATTTAAAAGGATGATAAATTAATCATAAACTCAAATGTTAGCATCACGCATATGAGAACAATGCAAACTGCTTGTTCCCACTCAGTCGCACATACCCTCTCCCAGTGACATGTCATCCACTTCAGACGAGTGCCTTCCCCACCTCATTCCTCACCACAGCACCCTTCCTTACTTCATTCCCTTGTCAATACCCAACCTTCACGATGTCCTTCTTCACCAGCTTCCCCAGATACAATTGTCCGCACCTCTTACCCACTGCCTGACCCTTCCTATCTCAATCTTGTTTCCCCACGCCCTGACTTGTTTATTCCCCCGTTGCCCGTCCCGCCTTCATCCCCTTACAACCATCACCTCCTTCGCATGCTGGTGCTGCGTCCCCACTCCCGGGCCCGTCACATTCATCCCCTCGTCACTCACCATCTCCACCTTCCCAGTCCCCACAGCCTGACCATTCATTCATCATTCCCTAGCCCCCTCACCACCACCAACTGAACCCGTAAATAGCTCATTGGACTCAACAATATTGCATAATGATTGTGAACTGCAATACCTTCCTCCATCTCCATCCAGCTCTGAGGAGAGTAAGTGTTGTCTAAATTATTTCACTGTAAAGAGCAATGTGTATTGTGAATATTCACTCATGAGAGGAAGAGGGAATATGAGGTGTGACTATGATGCAATTTGGCAGCCATCCGGTGCACTCACACAGCACCACGGCCGGGCAGGTGGCCGCGGCGACTCACAAGTGAGCTATGTTTCACACCCTCTAACGTGACTATTGCATAACGTATTCAATTTAATTTCATTCCTGTGTTCAGTGAGTGAGTTAAGACACTTTGGAATACATGAATAAATAAATAAATATAAAGAAAAGGTAGCAGGTTTTTTTTTACATAATTTCAAGACCATTTTATGAAAATACTAAACGTCGTTGCAGGGTTAAGGTGATGCACACTTCTCGCCACTATCATCTCTTCTGGTCCATTTCAGGCATTTATGCTTTAATGAGAAAGGCTATACTCCTTTGTATTATTCAAATATCTTTCTTTTCTAAATATTATCAGGTGTCCCCTTATATATCCGACCTCTTTTCTCCCTCAATAGTGGGTCTTTTTATGAACTTCCTCCACATCATTGATCAATTTACCTATTGTAACAAGTCTATCTTTTTTTTTTTTTAAGTTTGTCAGTTTCACTTCCTTCAGCTCTTCTTCATGGATCTTTTAACTTGGGCACATTCTTAGTTGCTATTCTTTGTATTCTATACAATTTCTTATATATGTAATACACACACACACACACACACACACACATACACAGACACACACACACATACACAGACACACACACACACACACACACATACACACACACACACAGAGACACACACACACACACACACACACACACACACACACACACACACACACACACACACTTACTTGCAATTTCAAGGTTTACCTGATCAAGGAATTTTACAGTTTTGACCAAACAAAAGTAGTTGAGTTAATATTGATGCAAACAAAATCAGAATCTGAAATACAGCTTCTGTTTGTTCACAATCTTGCTTCAGTGTTCACTGAATAAGTCATATGCTGACAAAATGAGCTATTCTGCTCTTATGTTTAACATGATGTACTAAATAGCCAGACCCATTCTGGTAAGGTCAGGGATGTTGTCACAAAAGTTTTTGTTATGGTTCACTCATTACTGTGGCACCTCACAGATCATTGTCTGTGGTTGCTCCTCCTCCTATGTAGATGATAGTTTGTTACCGAAACATTTTGAATCTATAAAGAATCCTAGATGTGATGTCAATACACAACCGCCAAGGGAGTGAGGAACCACTGTAATGGGTACCCACACAAATAACAATGCAACCTGAAGAGACCCAACAAAGCAGCTGGGCCATTCACAACTGCCGTCCAAGGTGATGATTACCAGGGACTGCAGCTCCAAACAACATACGACGCAGTGCCACTCCCACAGCTGGGCACGATGCCCACGTGCACACCAACCCCATCAGAACGATGATCTCGTGCCCACAACCTGAGTTGTTGGGTGGGGAAGGGGCAGGAGCAGGGCGGGGCCGACTGGCTGTGAATCCCACTTGGAGCAGCGCGCGCCTGAGAATGGCGCCAGGCGTCACTTGCGGCACGACACCCAGGTAGTGTGGGCAGTGGTGCTAGGCAGGAGGTGTCCACATACAAGCACCAGTATCGCTCAAGGCAGCAGGCGGCTGTACTCCATGAATAGACTCCACTTGCGCACACTCTCCCAGGTGCGGCATACATACTGGTACCTGAGGATTTTTTGAAATTATTGTACATCCTGTAGCATAAGATCTCCAAACTACCACTACGGCTTCATTGTTTTACCTTAAATCTGTTGGTTATGATGACTTCAACATTACTAATCTATACATGTAAGCCAGTAGATCAGTGACTCCATTTGATAGATATATAAGAAATATGTAACCAGTTTTGAATGCTTAATGTATGCAATAGAGAAAATATAAATATACAAATAATCTATACTTTCCAGCACCAAGATATGAAAGTGCACATTATGTAAATTTTGCTGTCCAAGGGACGGTATGCCTAGAATGGTATAAAAATGTTCACCTCTGGTGAATAAGATGCAGAGTAGTTTTGAGACATTTTTCGAGAAAAAAGTGCATCTTATACCCCAAAAATATGATATGGTGTTTTTTTCCTCATTTGTTCATTCTTATGTAACTTTTGTATTGATAAATGTATGCTCTCTTTGAGTTGTGCTGATCTAAGTCAGAATCAGTGTCATTGTGCAATTCTGCAGATGAGTGAGCCAGCCCCATCAATAACCATTTATACATCCTATTTCCTATTATGCCTGATCTCAATAAGCCCAAAAGGAAGTTAACTCATTTTTTTTCACATTCATATTTCTTTTACAATATAATATAAGCACTCTTTCTATTGCATTTGGTAGAGTTAAAATCTTATCTGTGTGATGTTTACGCCTTGCAGAAAGCAAACCTCACCGTAACCCATAATAAAAAATGGAAATATTCTATTCAAATTACGTGAAATTTACAGTATGAATGCTTTCCAGTAGTGGAGTTCTTCAAGCGATCATAGCTAACAATCATATCGAGACAAAATGGCACATCTTAGGTAAAACTGGCTGGCAAGTATCATAAATTGGAGGTAAGCATCATAATCCATGCGTGAGGCAAGGACTGGTTCACAGTGTTCTAGCTATGATATATGTTCCTACAGTCAACATGGCCGAAACACATGCTTGAACAACATAAAGAAGTACAGCTTCCCTCATAGAAATGTAGATGTTTGGAACGGCCTAAATCAGGAGGTGATATCGGCAAAGAATGTGCACCAGTTGAAAGAAAGACTGGATAAATGTAGGTACGGAGACGGGACCACATGATTGTAGCTCAGGCCATGTAAAACACAACTAGGTAAATACAGTAAGCCCTCGATAAACCAAACCTCGTTAAACCGAATTTCGGATAAAGCGAACGCCTGTTGCCTTCGAACAAGCCTCTGATATACCGAACTCTAGTTCGGCATATGCGGCGATTGGTGAGCCGACCGAACATGTTGGCCGGCCCGTGCGTCTCTCAGTTTACACTCTGCCCTCATTGTGTGTGGACTACTCCATTGGACTACCTTGTACAAAATTATATTTTACTCTACAGTACTGTACAGAGGTTAGGTTAGTGAGTCAAAAGGTGGGGTTAGGTATGTTAATTATCATATCTCCTATACACTCTCCTTCTAATTAAAAACATCTTATATCTCCGAAAGTGGTGATGTGCGATGGAAGCTCATAGAGAGAATAATGCTTCTCAGAATCCATTAAGGTAAAATGAAGTCATACTATTAAATTTTTTAAAACATCATAATCATCAAACAAACTAAACAAACATAAAATCAATCATACAAACCAAATTTGATCCAAATCAACAACAATTTCTCAACCTCTTCATTGTTTGCGATCTTTGTTTTCGTAACCGATTGTTTAGTTTTCCATCTCTGTTGTGAAAGGGTTCCTCACAGCCCTACAACCAACACCAAGAAGGAGGAGGAAATCTCCATCATCATGATACTGCTGCCGGCGGCCGCTGCCAGACGTAGGACTGAAAGTGCTGTACACTACACCTGTACAGTACTGTATTGTGCATTTTTACTGTATATTTATTTATTTACATGATTTACCTTATGTTTATTGATATTTGCATGAATTTAAAAAATTCTGTATTCACCTAGCATTTCTTTTTTTAATCCCCACATAATTTGGATCTTTGCATTACTCGAACCACTCCTTGGCCCAATTAGTTCGAATATGAGAGGTTTTACTGTATATATATAATTATATATATTATATATATATATATATATATATATATATATATATATATATATATATATATATATATATATATATATTATATTATATATATATATATATATATATATATATATATATATATATATATTTTTTTTTTTTTTTTTTTTTTTTTTTTTATTTATTTATTGAAACCTATAGCGCCTGTAGGCTATTATAGTTTTTCCTCTAGGGCTCAAGTAGTTAGCCCTGCAAATTCTGGAGGGTCGTGATGGTTGGCCCCTCTGAACGTTGGTGGCGCAGGCTGGATTTTTATAGTGACACCTGTGATGTTATAGGTGAAGGTCCATTTTCTGTGATGGTCAACCCTCAGTCTTAGGCTCATGATGCCACCTATTGTCCCTCCGCCACACTTGAAGTCGCAGTCGCAAGAACAGGTACCGTAAATTGCGGCGTACAAGTCGACCTCAAGATTATTAGCTCAAGATCACGGGTTAGGCCTATACTTGCTGTATAAGTTGGCCCCAAAAATACAGTAGGCTACTGGTAGGCCAAAGCTTGAATGTGGAGAGGCTACGGTACGGTATACGGTAACCTGTCGCATAAACACATAACACCACAACACTTATATGAAGATATGAATCTTTACTATAGGTCCGCCTCTTGTTTTCACTTGAAAAACACCCTAGTCCCCTGATAGTACCGCTACATACTGTGTATTATAGTAAAACACGGTACTATGACTGGACTGCACTTACCGGCGCCCTCCGCCATTTTTTTTTTTTTTTTTTTTTTTTTTTTTTACATCTGTGCCTATAGCGCCTGTAGGCAGTGGTGACCCAGGGCTCAGATGGTAGACTCTGGAGGTTCCCTTGAGGGCTGTGATGGTTGGCCCTCGCCCGTGGTGGCGCAGGCAGGATTTTTTATAGTGACCCCTGTGATTAGAGGCTCATGCCGCCCCCCTGTGTCCTCTGTTGCACTCGCAATCGAAGGTAGAGTTAATAAGCAGGGCATGTGGGTGTTCTTAGGCCACTCGACCGTACTGAAAGGTTTTGGTTTTCGCCTGGGATCGAACTCCGGTCACCGAGAACGCCAGTCGGAGACGCTAACCAGTCTGCTACCGCCTCCCCATTTGCATATTTAAGAATAAAAACAGCACGTGGCGTCACTAACCCAACACGGCTATGAAACTATGGGTTTGTTACCCTGCCCACACTCAGCTTAATGACCCTTATACAGTACCCTCCCAAGTTTCACGCTATGCGAGTTTCGCACCAAGTCCTAAATTCTTACCATCCCGACTTTCGCGCATTATCTCCTCGAGTTTCGCGCTGCTTCGTATGTTTTTTTTTTTTTTTTTTTTTTTTTTTTTGGTGTGTGTGTGTGTGTGTGTGTGTATGCCTACAGCGCCGTTAGGCAGTGTGACCCTTCCCTCGGGGCTGGTGGTAGGCCCTGAGGGGTCCCTTGAGGGCTGTGATATGATATGTACCTCAGTTAGTAACATATAATATTGAAAAGTTTTTGGGCATATATATATATATATATATATATATATATATATATATATATATATATATATATATATATATATATATATATATATATATATATATATATATATATATATATTATACACACAAACCTCGATTTCCCGGACTAATAGGGGGGAGCACTGGGTCCGGGAATCGCAAGTAAAAAAAAAAAAAAAAAAAAAAAAAAAAAAAATACGATGCCATTACCCACCCCCGGACGCTTATCCTACTCTAGTATTTACTGTCCGGCAACCGACAATATCAACTACCCCGCCGCGGACTTTTACGTCCGCTGAGCATGCAGCCACCTGGCGGGAGGCAGCAGAAAGTGTTCAATAGTCTCAAGAGACGTTCCTGCACCAGGGGCAGTGGGGGTCAGGGGACTAACGGAGGCTGTGCAGGTGAACCGTGAGTGTCGTGTGCCCAAATGTAAACAATACGACCGCTGAGCATGCTGCCACCTGGCGGGAGGCAGCAGAAAGTGTTCAATAGTCTCAGAAATGTTCTTGCACCAGGGGCAGTGGGAGTCAGGTGACTGACGGAAGCTGTGCAGGTGAACCGTGAATGTTGTGTGCCCAAATGTAAACAATACGACCACTGAGCATGCTGCCACCTGGCGGGAGGCGCGGACACTGACCAGGGGTGACAGGAGACGCTCGGACACCGCAATTTACAACAGTTGGCAATTTACGAACAGGACCAGGCATTTCAACGTATAAAAAATAAAAATAAAAAAATAAAAAAAATAAATAAATAATAATGTCCGGATGGCATCCCGAACCTCGATTTTGTCCGGCAAATCGATATCGGAAATCGAGGTTTGTATATATATAATAATATATATATATATATATATATATATATATTATATATATATATATAATATATATATATATATATATATATAATTTATTATAATTTATTCTTTGCCAAAGGGGGGGGCCATGGCCGCATCCCCCTCCCCCCTCGGTACGCCACTGGTCCTCGCCCGTGGTGGCGGCGCAGGCAGGATTTTTATAGTGACGCTTGTGATTAGAGGTTCATGTCGCCCCCCTGTGGCCTCCGATGCACTCGCAATCATAGGTAGAGTTAATGGGCAGCCTGTGGGTGTTCTTAGGCCACTCAACGGTGCAGAGAAAGATTTTATAGCCAAACTGTTGAAATTATAGTAATAATTGATGTGAACTCGCCTTGCTATTAACCCAAGAACTACCTAGACTGCAATGATACCCTATTTAGACGCTAACTAAGGTATACTCAGCAGTGGTAGACGGGTTGATAATTTGAAGGCTTGATTATTATTTGAGGGAGTGGTGGTAGTCGCTGTAGGGCGCTGGTAATTGCGGTAGGTGCACATAATGGCGGCGATGGTGGTAGGCCGAGTTGGTGGTGCCAAGGTTAACTTTCCACAGTTCCTGGCGCGGCACGTACTGCTGTGGTGTTTTTACCACTTCGTCCTTGGTTTAACCGATTGATGGGTTATGCTGGCTCACTCATAGTAATATGATGAGCGTGACTACACCGTAAGTGTATAATCAAGAGTGTACTACACCTTAATAGTATAGGTCTAATGCGTGAATGATCTTGACTGAGAACCCTTATCAAGTCAGCGGGAGACGGCTGACACGTGGAAGTTCCAATAATGTCTACTCCTATACGTGAAGGTTCCAATATTTTCCTCACAATTCTTATATTATGTTAATCCTTTGATTAATTGTGGTACAGTGGTACCTTGGCTTACGAGTTTAATTCGTTCATTGATCGAGCTCGTAACTCAATTTGCTCGTATATCAAATCAATTTTCCCCATTGAAATTAATTGAAATACCATTAATCCTGTTCCAGCCCCAAAAAAACACCCAAATTTTTTTACTGTACCTATATGACTGGACTGCACTCACCCTCCGCCATTTGCATTCGCCAGTGTTTACACTCTGTGAATCAGCTGTTGTGGGTGGAACTGCCGCTAAACATACTGCACTCACCCTCCGCCATTTGCATTCGCCTGTGTTTACACTCTGTGTATCAGCTGTTGGAAACAGCTGTGGGTGGAACTGCCGCTAAACGTACTGCACTCACCCTCCGCCATTTGCATTCGCCAGTGTTTACACTCTGTGTATCAGCTGTTGGAAACAGCTGTGGGTGGAACTGCCGCTAAACGTACTGCACTCACCCTCCACCATTTGCATTCGCCTGTGTGAGCACAACACAACAGAGATGTTTCCACGGCGAGGTAACCACGTGAAGTGAACGAGTGAGACGCGGGATGCTGGGCGGATGTTGTGGCGTTCGCTGCGCCAACTAGCAGCGGCGTATCTGAAGCTCGCTCGTAACTCGGATTTTGGCTCGCAACTCAAAGCAAAAAATCGACCGAGCGACTGCTCGTAACTCGGAAAACTCGTAAGTTGGGGCACTCGTAAGTCAAGGTACCAGTGTACTATAGTCTATTCACTTAAGCTGGATTCCTGGGCTGGGAGCTGCTCGATGCCTAGCCGAGTTTGTAAGGACGTCGCTGATTGGCTGATAGACTCGGGCTGGGTGGCGATGGTGGTGGTACTTGCCTAGCCGCAACCCAAAACCCTTGCGTTGCCTCAGAAATATATTCATATTTCTTGGCTTTACTCACCTCTTACACAAGATAGGCCTATTTTGTTTGCATCAGTGAATCAGGCAGTGATTGTTCAACAACAACACGCCATTCATAACTCAATAGGATAAAAAATAAAGTCATGACTGACTATCACAAGAGTAGGCGGACTTTTAGGTTTTCAGTGCATTGAAATGTTGTACTCCTACCCGATATTACCAAGCTACCAGATAATATTTATGAAAGCTGAGCCTACCATCGTGTTCATAATACATTGCTGCATATCATGAGCATAAAAAATTATAGTAAAACTTCACTAATATTAAGATAATTGAAGGAAAGTAAAAGAGTGTATAAACATTTTTTCTTGCTTATTTTGCTTCAACTCGCTGTAACTCCATAAGTTTCTGTCGCATTCAATTTTTAAGAACTGTTTCAAAATCCTTATACTTTTCCGCTTCCTGTGGTATGTAGCACGTACCAATAAGGAAAAGAATAGGTGGTCAAAATGGCTAAGAAAGTTAAACTGTTTCAAACTGGTGCCGTGACGGGTGGAGCCTCTGATAGCTCTCCCGAGAAGTCTCTCCTGTATAGGGAGCAATGCTCACCCGTCACTGTGCCAGTTTGCAGTAGTAGTTTAACTTTCTTAGCCATTTTGACCACCTACTCTTTTCCTTATTGGTACGTGCTACATACCACAGGAAGCGGAAAAGTATAAGGATTTTGAAACAGTTCTTGAAAATTGAATGCGACCAAAACTTATGGAGTTACAGCGAGTTGAAGCAAAATAAGCAAGAAAAAATGTTTATACACTCTTTTACTTTCCTTCAATTATCTTAATATTAGTTTAGTCTTAGTGTTATTTTTTTATGCTCATGATATGCAGCAATGTATTATGAACACGATGGTAGGCTCAGCTTTCATAAATATTATCTGGTAGCTTGGTAATATCGGGTAGGAGTATAACACTTCAATGCACTGAAAACCTAAAAGTCCGCCTACTCTTGTGATAGTCAGTCATGACTTTATTTTTTACCCTATTGAGTTATGAATGGCGTGTTGTTGTTGAACAATCACTGCCTGATTCACTGATGCAAACAAAATAGGCCTATCTTGTGTAAGAGGTGAGTAAAGCCAAGAAATATGAATATTTTTCTGAGGCAACGCAAGGGTTTTGGGTTGCGGCGAAGCAAGTACCACCACCATCGCCACCCAGCCCGAGTCTATCAGCCAATCAGCGATGTCCTTACAAACTCGGCTAGGCATCAGCAGCTCTCAAGAATCCAGCTTAAGTGAATAGACTATAGTGATTAACACCAGAATTATATTACTATATTTAATGCATCTTAATTTATACCCAATTCTATAATAATATATAGTACATAGGTGGAATTTTTACTCATCTCCCTTTTTGACAGGGGAGGCGTATCCCACCATACCATTCTCCTGATTAGAGAGCGGTTTTAGTGGATAATTTCCATAAGTGGGGGGGGGGGCAAAAAATGAAGGTTTGCTTCAGGTAATTTGACCCCCTTTAATGAGGTTTCTCCAAGTGGTTTTACACTTTAAAGCAGCTTGCCTCCGAGGTCGGGAATCCCCTAAGTTGGCCTGCCAAGACGCAGACTTAGAGTCCTCCTTTACCTCTTCAGCTAACTCTAGGGAAATCAAATTATTTACCATCCGCACACATCGTTGTCCCCTCACTAGTAACTCCACTGACCCCACAATCCCCTTTCCATCAGTATGCAATTTTGCTATTTTTCCTAGAGGCCATTGCGAACGAGGCATATCTCCCCTAAGGATTACTATATCTCCTACTTTGATTGGACTTTGATTTTCTGGCGTTGAGCCCCATAAAACTTTTCCCTTAGACTCAGTAAATAATCTGCACTCCAATGCTTATCCCATGACCTTAAAATTTTACTTAAGGTGTGATAACCTTCCCGGAGATGTTGAGCCGGGTCATTTATTGTAGGATCTTGTATATTTTCCCTTGTATCTATTAAAGGAAAGGGTTCCAGTCTTCTCCCATAAATTTAATGTGAGGGAGTAAGAGCTTCTATATTTACTGATGAATCATCTAAGTAGGTTAAGGGTCGGTTATTGATACGGGTCTCAATCTCAGTCACTATGGTTTTCAGGTCTTCTAGACCTATCTTTGTCTTGTGGAGAGTTTTCCTAAGACAAGACTTAACTATGCCAATCATTCACTCTGTGAAACCATTTTGCCAAGGAGCTCTAGGGGTAGTAAAGGTCTATGAGCATTTCCTTAACTCTATGAGATTTTGTACTGATGGATGATTTAATATTTCTAACAATATGGGGGAGGCTCCTACGAAGTTAGTAGCATTATCGCTAATCAATCGCCGAGGACACGACCGCCGAGCCACAAATCGCCGGAACACTTGAATAAAGGTTTCGGCACTTAAATCATCAGCTATTTCTAAATGAACAGAACCTTGTAGAGGTGCAAGTGAATAAGCAGACATATACTTTCTTGGGGGGAGTATTATCTCCTGTAATTATTATTGCCCCAGTATAGTCGACACCAGCTACCTCAAATGGTTTTAATAATTGTACTCGATCCATGGGGAGTTCAGGGGGCCCGGGATAGGTGATTAGTCTTCCCTCATATCTCTTGCATTTGACACAAGATTTGAGGTACAGGTTGAAGTTCCCAAACTCGGCAACCTCGGGACCAGCGCCGAGCCGAGTAATGGAATTTTCCAACTTTTAGAACGTAGATATATTAAGGGGGGAAAAAGCATGAAAATCACATGAAAAAAATCACAGGTCAATTTTCTCAGAAATAGTTAACACATTGTTCTTCCTTTTCTTTTCACTTCCACCAGTAGGTGTTCCTGGACGTTTGGGAGCCATAATACCAATAACAGACCTGTAGAAGTACACAAAATAACAGTGTACACAACTCTACAGTCACAACACCACTGAACAATTACAACAAACAAATCGGAGGGAGAAACCAAGCGGCCTAGTGTGGTGGCACCTAGCGGCCGACCCGGCAACTACGCGCCGGGTTTTGGGTGTTCTGCTGTGTTTTGGAAAATCCGGAACCATAGCCGAGTTTTGGATGTTGCCGAGTCTTGGGATGCCGAGTTTGGGAATTTCAACCTGTAGTATTTAACTGCCTGTCTACCCTGCGGTATCCAAAATTCCCTCCTGAGATAGGCTAATGTGTCAGCCATTCCGCCATGTAACGAGTTCCCATGAGATTCATCCACTAGCAATTTAGTAAGATGATGACGTTTGGGAATTAGCATGGGATTGCAGGTTTTATCGGGAAGATCAGCATTCCAAATTCTTCCTCGACACCTAATGATGCCCTCATTATCTAGGTACAGACCTAATGATTTGATAAGTTTGTTCCTACGGGGGCGGGCCGAGGCTAAGATCTGATATTCCTCAGGAAATTCCTGCTTTTGTATTGTTCTAACCCAAAACTTCAAAGGATCAGAACTATCCCTCTTTATGAATTTGAAGATCATAGTAGTCATTAATAGTTTGCTTAATAAGGAAAAACTTTTTATATCCATAAGGCCCCGTCCACACTGTGCCTCATGCAGAGATACACGAGGCAGGTGGATGTGTTGAATGCCCACCCGAGTGTCCAGACTGTGCCTCACTGCCATGGCCGTGAGGCAACCCTTCCTTCACAAGTTTGATTGATGTTCATTGCAATTTTTGACCAGCTATATATTTTCGCATTGAGACGTATCACGTACCATCAACATCGGAAAAGTGTGCTGATTCCGAGACAGTAAATACAAATTCAATGCAAGCAAAATTACATGAATAACAAGGAGTTGAATAAAAAAAGGTGAGAGGAAAAATGTTTATGCACTATTTCGCTTTGGTTTTATTATCTTATTCTTGGTAAAGTTTACTGTAATTTATTTATATTCATGACATGCAGCAATGTCTCGTGAAGATGATGGTATGTTCAGTCTTCCCTAAATATCATCTTATTCATCTGGTAGTTTGATAATACCATGTATTGATATACATCTTGGAGCACGGCGAGCGACGTCCTCTCTCAACAGAGTCAAGTGCAGCACTGAGGAGCTCAGCATGTCCACCCAATCGTCCGGTTGGATTAGCTCAGCAAACGCATGGCGGTGTTGAAAAGCTCAATTTTCAACAGCGCCACTAACAGAGTGCTAACAGTCATGAGGCACAGTGTGGACGGGGCTTAACAGGATCTGGGATCAATATAGGTTCCATAATTATATCCTGATATGTCTGACTTACTATAGACCTTTTGATTAGGCCATTCATTATTATTTTTCAGCCAGGTAGGACCTTTAAACCATAATCCTGTATTTAGTTTGAGGATAGTTGTTCCTCTGGACAAAATATCAGCTGGGTTTTCCTTGGTAGCAACATGATTATAGTGAAATGTGGAACCTAATTCATTTATCTTACCTACACGATTCCTGACATAAGGGATTTTTGTGTTATGTTTCACTAACCAGTGTAGGCAAATTTCACTATCGGTCCACATATATACCTCACCAATTTGTAATAAATTACTTAGATATTGTGCTAATTTAGTGCCTAATTCTAATGCAGTCAGCTCCATTTGAGGCAGTGCCCTAGGCTTAATTGGGGCAACCCGAGCCTTAGACATAATTAAATTACATTCCTCTCCTGCTTTAAGATAAGCTACTGCACCGTATGCACTTTTTGAAGCATCACAAAATATGTGTAGTTGCTGGGGTTGTCGCCCATCAGCATTTATTCTCCTACTTATGTGAACTTCATTTATCTTATTGAACTCAGATTTTATAGTCTCCCATTCTGTTGTATATTTACCATCAAGGGGGGTATCCCAATCGAAGTGTTCTCCCCAGGCCTTTTGTATTAGACATTTACCCCTTATAGCTATTGGGCTCACTATGCCCAAGGGGTCAAATACTTGGCTGACCTGACTTAAGAGTGTTCTCTTTGTTAGGACTACATCAGAAAAATCTGGACACTTTAATCTTAGTTCATCAGTTTT
This sequence comes from Chionoecetes opilio, assembly GCA_016584305.1. Classification (NCBI taxonomy): domain Eukaryota; kingdom Metazoa; phylum Arthropoda; class Malacostraca; order Decapoda; family Majidae; genus Chionoecetes; species Chionoecetes opilio. Next base: position 349,594 of record JACEEZ010017506.1, on the reverse strand, counting down.
TACATTCCACCATAATCCTAACACTGATTGGTCCTCTGGTGGCGTATAATTAAGGAAATCCTTCCTGATTATCCCTTCTAGCCTTGGAGAATTAGTATTCCAACTCTGTTGTAAGGGGAGGCTGGCCTTCCTGCACTATTTATTAGCCAGGTTATAAATTTGTATTTGTTCTTCCTCTTTAGGTAACTGTTCAGGTATGATACCGATAGTTTCTAGACCCCATAATTTATGCACGGGGATATCCCCTTCTTCTAATAACTCGTTGATTTGAGTGGGTACTAATGAAGTTCCAATTCTAGCAACCAAGAGGGGTTGTGCATGACTAGGAATGCATTCCTCTTGTTCAGGCTGATGAGTGATTTGTGGGATAGGTCCTATTATTACTTCACCACCGGCACTGGTGAACATAGAAATGTTATGTTTTTTGATGACCTTACTTAGGAATCGCCCAAAATAATCAGCGCCTATTATTAATTGGTATGGGCCATCAACATCCTCAAAGGTATTTCTAACTAGTCTAACACCTTTCTCTTTCAACATTTCAGCTGTAGATTTTAGTCCTTTTACAGTTAAATTTATACCGATGTTATTAACTACAGCAGCTACCCTACATTTATAATTTCCTAATTGGACTAATGGTCGAACAATGTCAAAACTTTGAGCTTCTTTGTTGGCCAGAAAGCCTGAAATGGCTAAGTTCACCTTGCTAATTATAGGTAGTTGTAATAGATCAACTATCTCTCCACTAATAAATGATCTTTGTGCACCACTGTCAAACATTGTTTTCACAATGGCTGAATTACCATTGTGGCTCACCTTCAATTCTGCCGTAGGGACAGCGGATGAACTACTCATACTAGTTACTGCCATTTTAACGACCGTAGGGTCTGTTCTCACATCACCATTAGGACATAAGGCTATGTGATGAATGGATTTTCTACACTTCTTACAAGTACCCAGACTAATAGGACAGGCTTGTATTGCATGTTTACCACTAAGGGAGGTTAGGCAGTTTCCCAGATCCATAAACCTTTTGAGCCTAGTGGAACAATCTGGTGTATATATTACACTAGCCGCAAAGCCGCCCGGAGGGCGGACATTTTGGCTAGCTCTTGCGGAGGGCTATTGGTGGGCCTTTGGCCCACCACCTGTGTTTGGTGGGCCTTTGGCCCACCAAACATAGACTCTCCAGATAGCCCCTTCTAACTTTCCTGAAATCATGGATGTAGAAATGTATGTATTAACGCCAACCCATTCACATCACCCCCAACCCATTCACTCACCCATTACCCATCACCCCCCACCCATTCACTCACCCATTACCCATCACCCCCCACCCATTCACTCACCCATTACCCATCACCACACACCCATTCACTCACCCATTACCCATCACCCCCCACCTATTCCCTCACCCATCACCCCCCACCCATTCACTCACCCATCACCCCACACCCATTACCCATCACCCCACCCATTCACTCACCCATTACCCATCACCCTACATCAAGGTTTCCTCAATTCTCGCAACCCACTTTTTTTTCACAATTCTCGCTAATAGGCTACTAAAAATATAAAATAATATAAGTGATCGGATCATCTCATACGTGGGCTTAAAATGTGCCTCTGGTCGACCTGGTTCCAAAAATGTGCCATATGATGGGATTGGGGCACTGGGGGCGGCACCTATCGCGGACACACACACACACAGACAGACACACACACTTTCGCTTATATTATTATAGAAGTGGAGGGTGGATGTTCTTCCTCGAAGAAAGCACATTTTTTTCTGAATTCACTGGTAATAACCCTATATTTAGGAATGGCACCTGTTCTCTGAGTAGGTCTTAGTGGTGGTTTAACGGCTGGTCTAGTTTGAAACTTATCTACCAGTTTTCTTCGCATCGTAACTTTAGTAGGAGCGGGATAACTGCCCACCAATGAGGGCTCTCTAAACTCTAAAGGTGGCTGATATCGCTGAGTACCTTTAGGTCTAGTTATCTCAATCTCCCTGTGGGGGGTTCCTGCTCCAATACCTTGTAAATGTTTGCACTCTTGTAATAATCCCTCTTCTACTTGCTTGACCGTGAAGTAATTACTATTGTACCTCTGATTTAAGCGGTCTCGCATCCTGGTTGGTAGTTTTCTCCATATCATGATACTGACCATCCAGTCTGACTCTGTCAAGGGTTTATGAGCTTCAATGGCTCTTAGTGTGCAATTTAAAGTTATTCTGAACTCTTCCAATTCTCTATGATTGTGAGAAGGGCTCAGTAGATCCATGAACTTGCAGAAAAGATTCTTTGTTATCTGATCTTTATCTTCATAATTATCTCTAAGAATCTTGAGTGCCACATTATAATTGGCATTTTCTACTGTTAATTCCTTTACCAGCAGATATGCAGGACCTCTCAACTGACCTAACAAATAGGTTAATTTATGCACCTCTCTTAAATCAGTCCTATCATCAATCAATTTGAATTTATCCCAGAAAGAATACCAATTTTCCCCTTCAAAATGGAGCAATGACAAATCTGGTAATTTAAGTTGGGGTAAAGAGGCTTTGGCTGTGGGTTTCTGATCACGCACTAAGTTCTCATATTTGAATACCGTTTCCATGTATTTTGTACATTCTTGATCATACTTGGTCTCATAATTAATTAATTCTGTATCCCCAGCTTCTAATGATTGAAAGTAAGCCTCTTCATAATTATCCCATTTAGTTTTTAGCATTAGCAGACCTGTCTTTAAACTACTATAGTCAATAGGGATAGTCTCAGCTGCTTCCTCACACTTTTTATATATTTGTGTAAGCCATCCTAATTTAGCCGCTAATGCTTTAGCCCCTTCCGCCATGATTTTAATTGATGATTAGACGAAATGAAAAAGAAAAGAAAAATAATAAAAAGGTTGGATACAAGTTTACGAGTTAGGGTTCCCTAATTTAATGATTTAATTCTAAGGGTGGATGTGCCGTTGACTCGGCCTACCAAGGCGCGAAGCCAGGCCTATAACCATCCACATCTTTATTTAATACAACTAACCTCAAAAACATTGTTGTTGGCGGATGGTAGCTTACCAATGCGGCCTGTGTGCCGTGGCTGTCTGTGACACGGCGAACGAGTACGGCGGCCAAGTCAAGGTTGTTTACCAAAGGGGCCAGGGGAAACTGGTGGCTATATATCGTTACTCCCCAGAAAGAGAACTGTGAGGTCATGAGGCCACTAAAGTACTTCATTTAGACGTGCGTCTGTGTCAAATAAATCAGCACGACCGCCGGGTGCCCGAAAGAGCCTGAGTTCCACACCTTCCACCACCAGTCGCTGAGGGATTTTGGTTGACCCCAGTCAGGTCACCCCAAGCAAGGCGTGACCTGAAGGGTAATTAGCCAGGTGTGCCGCCTGACCTTTAGGGGTAATTAGCCAGGTGTGCAGCCCCAACCTTGGGACCACTACAGTTTATTTTAGCTTGAAAAACATGTCTTTGATGGGGTCCTGGAACCAAACCTATATTTTACCATTAGTTATGTATTTCGCTATACGAGATTTAGCTTTACGAGTATGCCAGGTGGAACCTAACTGCTCGTATCTTCAGCATAGCATAGCTTCAGCTAAAAGCATAGCTTCTCTCAACATGGAGAACTCAATAACACTACATGTCTCACTTAAACATTACCTTAAGCAGAGCACCACTTTTTCTTCATCTTTTTCCAAGCAGCACATTTCATTACCTAGTTGACTCCTGTTCGGTAATATTGATAGTCACTAGAATCAAAGCCCAGATCATTAGCTATTTGATCTTTCAATAATTTTTGACATAATGCTTTCATCATATGTATCCTTGAAATTTAGTTATGATTGAATGGTAAGCATAAAAAATATCAATACATTGTAGACTGGAGTCATTGGGATCTATGAGAATATGTAAGTGATGTAATATGTCATGTGTCCAGCAACCTATGGTGAATACTAAATTTAATCATAAATGCAGCTTACTATTTATATCAGTGTTCATAACATTTTATTATCCAATATATATATATATATATATTATATATATTATATATAATATATATATATATAATATATATATATATATATATATATATATAATATATATATATATATAATATATATATATATTATATATATATAAAATATATATATATATATATATATATATAATATATATATATATATATATATATATATATAATATATATATATATTATATATAATAATATATATATATTTTATATATATATATATATATATTGGATAATAAAAATGTTATGAACACTGATATAAATAGTAAGCTGCATTTATGATTAAATTTAGTATTCACCATAGGTTGCTGGACACATGACATATTACATCACTTACATATTCTCATAGATCCCAATGACTCCAGTCTACAATGTATTGATATTTTTTATGCTTACCATTCAATCATAACTAAATTTCAAGGATACATATGATGAAAGCATTATGTCAAAAATTATTGAAAGATCAAATAGCTAATGATCTGGGCTTTGATTCTAGTGACTATCAATATTACCGAACAGGAGTCAACTAGGTAATGAAATGTGCTGCTTGGAAAAAGATGAAGAAAAAGTGGTGCTCTGCTTAAGGTAATGTTTAAGTGAGACATGTAGTGACATTGAGTTCTCCATGTTGAGAGAAGCTATGCTAAGACACTGCCGTGAACAACATTAGATAGAAATGCTTAAGTTAGATACTCACCAGGACTTCTCTGTCAGGGTGAGATGGGTGAGGGGCAGACGGCGGAGGCTCAGGACCTGTCGTCGCATTTCCTGCATGGCCTGACTGAAGGAGACTACAGGGCCTGTGGAGTGTTGGCAAGGGAATATATATATGAGATACAAGGAACAAGATGATAAAACATTATAAAGTACAAAGATACCATTTGACAACTGCCTATCTACCAATGAGATAACTTTTCCTACATGCAGAAAATAGGCTGTATGCTTCTGGAGAATCAATTGTCCCCATATATAAAGGCGGAAACAAGGTGGAACCGCTGAATTACAGACTGGTCTCTTTAACTATTGTAATAGGAAAGCTATGTGAGAAGATAGTAGGAGACAGATGGGTCAAGTATCTTGAGAAAATGAGGATCATATCAGACAGACAATTTGATTCAAAGCTGGGAGTCAAGCTGGGACATCAAACCTGCAATGCTTCTACTCAAGGGTGATCGACGTAGTACAAGAAAGAGATGGCTGGGTGGATTGTGCTTACTTGGATCTGAGGAAAGCATTTGATAAGGTACCCCATAAACGATTGTTGTGGAAAGTGGAATACAAAGGAGGACGGAATGGGAACGTCCTGAAATGGATGAAGGACTACCTAAAGTGGAGACAGATGAGAAGCATAATAAAAGACTGTGTGCCAGGGTGGAGAAGTGTGTTAAGTGGAGTACCTCAAGGCTCGGTATTAGCACCTGTTATGTTCCTGATTTATGTTAATGACATGGTGACTGATTTGAAAAGTTCTGCGAGCCTGTTTGTGGATGATGTGAAAATTATGAAGAAAGTTAAAAAGGAGAAAGATTGCAGACTCCTACAGGAAGATTTGGATAGAATATATGAATGGAGTCAAAAATGGAAAATGGAATTTAATGCAAAAAAATGCAAAGTATTAGAATTTGGTAAGAGTGCAAAACAGATACGATGGAATTACAAAATGGGAAGCGAGACAATCAACAAAGCAAGTGAAGAAAAGGATCTTGGAGTAATAATTCAGGACGACTTATCACCAGAGAAACACATTAATAGAATTGTTGGTGTTATACATAATCTTCTAACAAGCATCAGAACGGCCTTTGTCTATATGGATGAGGACAAGATGAAGAAATTGATTGTGGCCATGATACGCCCTAGTCTGGAGTGCGCTACAGTAGTTTGGTCTCCGCACAAGAGGAAGGATGTAAAGAAGATAGAAAGAATACAGAGAGCAGCCACAAAGATTGTTCCCAGCCTGTCAGACCTGACTTATGAGGAGAGGCTGAAGAAATTGGGGTTGCCATCATTGGAAGAAAGAAGAAAAAGAGGAGACTTGATGGCAATGTATAGCTGTCAGGAATGGAGAGAAATGACAGAGGACAAGACTTAGTATGTACAGGACATAGGAGCCACAAGAGGTCATACAAAAAAACTTAAGAAGACAAGGTGCTCGAAGGACATAGAGAAGAGAGTGCTTGAAAGGACATAGTAGAAGTATAGTTTTCCCTATCGGTGTATTGATATGTGGAATAGCCTGGACAGTGAAATTATAGATGCCAAGAATATTCATGTTAAGCTACGATTGATCAATTGAGACAAGTAGACGGGACCCCACGAGTGTAACTCATTTCTTGTATATCACAACTAGGTAAATGCATTGAGGAATATGCTGCCATTGTGTGGTCCCCATATAAAAAGAAGCATGTGAAAAAGTTGGACGGATACCGAAAATGGCAACAAAGATGGTACCAGAGCTAGAAGAAGTAAATTATGAGTAAAGGTTGAGAGATAAAATTGCCAACACTTGAGCAGAGAAGAGAAACAGACTCAATAACAATTTTTAAACTGATAACTAAGATGGAAGAAACAGACAATGAGAGACTATTGACTCAGAAGCAAAGAGAAGGTCGATACACAAGAGGACATATAAACAAAAAATGGAAAAGGGAAATGCCTGAACAACATAAAGAAGTACAGCTTCTCTCCTAAAAATGTAGAAGTTTGGAATAGACTAAATGAGGTGATTTTGACAAAGAATGTGCACCAGTTGAAAGAAAGACTGGATAAATGTAGATACAGAGAAGGGACCACACCAGTTTAGCACAGGCCCTGTAAAATACAACTAGGTAAAAACACTTTCTCTCTCTCTCTCTAAAGCTGCGCGACTCTCCCTCTCGCTCTATCTCTCTTTTTCTCTTTCTCCCTCTCCCAGCTCTCATACGGCACCCATGCAAGATTTGAACCACCCGCCTCCCATGCAAGTGTTCATTTCATACACCCCACATACACCCTCTCATTTTTACATAGCCACTGCAGCGCCACTGTTGAAAGCCCCAGTAACCACAGCACATTGTCCTCATTCACAGCGTTATCTACTGAAAAGAAGCCTAACCTAAAGGGCTTCTTTTCAGTAGATAAACGCTGTGAATGAGGACAATGTGCTGTGGATACTGAGGCTTTACCTTAGACTACATTCATCATGACTAGCCAGAGGAATACAAGGAAGGCAATTATGCCTAGTAATATTAAGTTAGTAGTATCAAGTGCTTAAAACAGCATCTTATATTTTATTTACCTCATTTCAAGATAGTTTGGGTTTTTAGGGATAGGCAAGTCCCAATTAAATTTTCCCCATAAGACCTTCAGTTCTTATAACGATATTCCCTTTGGAAAGGATTAGTATTGTGGTAGAGTTCCCCACTGTAGTTACCAAACTGCCCTCTTACAGATTTTATCCATCAAAACCCTCATTCAACTTTCCTTTCTGATCAGTCCTTGATGCTGTGGCTGATAGTCACTGTCCTATGCCTGTACATCATGGCCTATGTCTGTACATCATGGCCTATGCCTGTACATCATGGCCTATGCCTGTACATCATGGCCTATGCCTGTACATCATGGCCTATGCCTGTACATCATGGCCTATGCCTGTACATCATGGCCTATGCCTGTACATCATGGCCCTCCACATGATTCTGTTCTGTTACTGATTCTCTTCATTCATCAATTTATTGAAATCATCACCTTCTCGTACTTATAATGATTATGTTCTAACTTTTTTTATATCAATTTTCAGACGACTAGTCATAGAAATTCAATGACTCGCAAAGAAAAGTTTCTAATACTTCTGCAATTTCTGAATGGGAAAGGCAAAACATTGTGACCTAAATTCCTTCACAAAGTCAATAATAGGTTAAGAGATACAGTGGGTCTAGATGAGTGTGATGTTAAGAGTGCACTTCATGGCCTCCAGCAAGGGTGGCTGTAAAATAACATAATGACATACTTACTGTGATCTTTTTTATGGAGGTCTGGCAGCAGGAAGAGGTTGACAAGACTGCCGCAAGATGTTTGTGCCAATGGGGTGTAGGTTAGGCTGTTGCACACACCTACACGGCTCTCACTCTCCAGACATGATCCCATAAATGCTTCCTGGTAAACTCCCTTTAGGAGGAAGAGAAAGAAAAAATAAAGAAAGAAAGAATAACAGAAGAAAAAGAAGAAAAAAAGATAAATAAACAAATAGATCAATAAATACATAAATATGGACGTATTGGATATCCGCATCTGCATCCGCGGAACATCCACATAGTTTTTAACATCCGCATCCGCGCTTGTGATAAATTAAACATCCACATCCGCATTTGCAATTAAATAAATATCCGCATCTGGATCCGCATGCGCACCCCACACAAAGAGGATGTAGTGGATATACAAAACATTACAGAGCTTGCAAAGTTAAAGAAAATGGATGCATGTTTATATAATTATCTACTAAAATATTCTACCTTGCCTTAATTTCTTTCAATTTTACATAACTATGTCAATAAGTTATACGTATGGGCAGGAGGAGGGACAGAATTCTGGATCGTGACTATATAGCCTACTGTATACACTTATATACAGTCAGTGTTCTGTTTCTTTAACTGCAATAGAAAGTTACCAACTTTACTTGGACAATATTTAATGTTTCTAATTAAATTCTTTATAAATAATAATAATAATAATTCATGCATTTGTATGCCGTTCTCATCATTACAAACAACTTTTCTTAGTAACATTTTCGTTGCAAATGAAAATGAATGTAAATGTCTGTAAGGCCTACAAGGAGGGTTAGGTTGGGTGTTAACCTAAAAGGTGAATGCAAGGTCTCATATGCCCCAAATTCCTGCACAAATATAATCCGCATCTGCGAGGATATAGCCATCAGACATCCACATCCGCAAAAAAACAAAAATTGAATATCCACATCAGCATCCGCATTTGCAATTTCAAACAGTTATATGGATCTAAAACCTGTCCCGCAGTTTACGGGTTAAATAAATACATCTAGGCCATCAAACCTACCTGCAGTCCCTTCAATGTCGCTGGTGTGAAGTGGTGGAGGGGTGCACGGTTATGCACAAACACTACATGAGGAAAATACTGCTGGGTGTCCTCAACAGCAGAGGAGTTGCATGGGGTGGAGGAGGATGAAGAGGCATTAGAGGAAGAGGAAGGCTTCATCATTTCGCAGGTCTGCAGGAGACGAATGAGCGTTGGATCAGCTGCCACATCCTGGACCAGCAGCACCACGTGGGCAATGCTCATCACGAAGGTCAGCACCTGAAGGGATTCCACCTCCATCAGGTTCTCTGTGGAGCTGAAACAAATGGCAAAGAATTAAGTTGGTTTCATATCTTTTTCTTTTGTTCAAATATATATATATATATATATATATATATATATATATATATATATATATATATATATATATATATATATATATATATATATATATATATATATATATATATATATATATATATATATATATATATATATATATATATATATATATACAACCCTCGTTTTCCCGGACTAATAGGGGGAGCACTGGTCCGGGAACCGCAATAGTTCGGGAATCGCAACAGTCCGAGGCCATTACCCACCCCCGGACGTTTATCCTACTCTAGTATTTACTGTCCGGCAACCGCCAATATCAACTACCCCGCCGTGGACTTTAACGTCACTTTGTTGTTGTTTTTAGGGCTGCGAGGATCCCTTGGGAAACACTATGAGCCCTGGTGATGTCTTATGATGCTATCACAGGCACTGTAGTTGACCTGTCTTCCTCAGGAAGGCACAGGTGAGGCGGATGTCAGCGTGTTGCCGGGAGGGGTGGACGCCAGCCGCCGCCAGCAGGGTGGGCAGGTCACAGGTGGCGACGTTCAGGGCAAGGAGTTGAGTGTGTAACACTACAGAAGCGCGGACACTGCAGCAGAAAGTGTTCAATAGTCTCAGAGACGTTCCTGCACCAGGGGCAGTTGGGGTCAGGGGACTGACGGAGGCGGTGCAGGTGAACCATGAGTGTCGTGTGCCCAAATGTAAACAATACGACCGCTGAGAATGCTGCCACCTGGCAGGAGGCAGCAGAAAGTGTTCAATAGTCTCAAGAGACGTTCCTGCACCAGGGGCAGTGGGGGTCAGGGGACTGACAGAGGCGGTGCAGGTGAACTGTGAGTGTCGTGTGCCCAAATGTAAACAATACGACCGCTGAGCATGCTGCCACCTGGTGGGAGGCGCGGACACTGACCAGGGGTGACAGGAGACGCTCGAACCGCCGGACAACTTTGTCGATTTACGGACAGGACCAGGCATTTGTCCGGGACTCTGACATATCCCCGGACCTCGGATTTTGACCGGCAAATCCGATATCCGGGAAATGGAGGTCCGGGAAAACGAGGGTTGTGTGTATAAATATATTTTCTAAGTTATACTGGGTCATATTTCTTTCCGACTATGAAGGAATATCAATAGACATTAGCCATAATGGTATGGATGATGTAGTGGTATATGCTATAAAGAGGGTTATACAGCCAGGATACATAATTTGTATTTTGGCTTCAAGCAATAAATTATTATGCCCATGACTATGTTGTCCGATTCATTTTGTCTGTATTACTGACTACATAATTACAACATTAAAAAGACAGGTGAAATAATAATAATAACTGTGCAGGAAGTCAACTGTGCCTGACCTCCGCATGGACAATTAACGTGTATTATTTATTCAGGTTTTATAATTTAAACTCTAAAATGTCATCTAAGTCAATTTAAGTATGTTATGACATCTAAGTAAATAAGTATTCATGAATGGATTCATGAATACTTTCATAAAGTATTCATATTTGTATTTGAATCAACAGTATTCCAGTGAATTTGTATTTGTATTCGTAGGAATTTGAAGTATTCGTAGACGAATTCTAGTACACAACTCTTGTATTCACTCCATCCATGGTGTGTGTGTGTATTTACCTAGTTGTAACATGCAGGAAAAGAGCTATGCTCGTACTGTCCCGTCTCCAAATCTACTATTATCCAGTTTGCCTTTGAAGTCCTGAATACTTCTTGCATTAATCACTTTTGCATCAAGGTTGTTCCAGGCTTCTATGCTTCTATACAGGAAGCTGTATTTTTTTATATCCCTCTTGCATGTTGTCCTTTTCAATTTCTTCTCATGACCTCTTGTACTTCTGTCGTCCCACACAAACAGATCTTCTCTATCAATTTTTTCCAGACCCATTGATGCTCTATACACTGCTATAAAATCTCCCCTTTCTCTTCTTTTCTCAAGTGTTGGGAGTTTTAGTCTTGAAAGTCTTTCTTCATATGGTAAATCTCTCAGGCTTGGCGGCATTTTTGTGGCTGCTCTTTGTATTCTCTCAATCTTCCTTATATCCTTCTTTTTATACTACTTATACTGCCGCATATTCCAACCTTGGTCGAATCAGAGATGTTATCAATTTCTTGATCATCTCTTCATCCAGATATTTGAATGCCATTCTTATATTCCTCAGCAACTGGTATGTATCTCCTGTGATCTTGTTTATATGCTTCTCTGGTGACATTGTCCTTAATCCACACTCCCAGATCTTTTTTGACCTTTGTTTTGATTATCCATTCGTTTCCCATCGAATACTTTCCTCTGTCTCTTTTTGCTACTGCCCATTTCCATCACTTTACACTTTTTGGCATTAAACTCCATTTCCCATAGTTGACTCCATCTGAAAATCTTATCTAGATCCTTTTGTAAATCCTCACAGTCCTCTTTACTTTCTACTTTTCTTAGTAATTTAGCATCATCAGCGAATGAACTCATATAACTGTTTACTCCTTCCTGTCATATCATTTACATAGACCAAGAACATCACTGGGGCCAATACTGATCCTTGAGGAACTCCACTTATCACACTGCACCATTCTGACTGTTGATCTTTTATTACTGTTCTCATCTCTATGTTGCTCAAAAAGTCTTCCATCCACTTCAGCAAACCACCCTTCAATCCTCCTACATGTTCTAGCTTCCAGAGCAGTCTCTTATGAGGTACCTTGTCAAATGCCTTCTTTAGGTCCAAGTAAATGCAATCGACCCACCCCTCTCTTTCCTGTGTCACATCGATCACTCTCGAGTAATAGCTCAATAAATTCGTTGTACATGACATTCCTCCTCTAAATCCAAACTGGCCACCTGCAAGTGTTTTTGTCTCTTCCAAATATTTCAACCATCTGTCCTTCACAATTTTTTCACACATTTTTGCCACTACACTTGTTAATGATACTGGCCTGTAATTTAGTGGTTCTTCTTTGTCACCTCCTTTGTGAATTGGCACAATATTTGCTCTTTTCCAATCAAGCGGGACTCTGCTCTCCTTGAGTGAACTCTCAATTACACTATGTAATTTTCCTGCTAGTTGGTTACTGCACTCTTTCATTATCCAATTCGACACTCCATCTGGACCCGGGGCTTTTCTCACATCTTGACTTTCCATTAGCCTTTTTACTTCTATTACGTCTACTTTTATGTCTTCCATTATATTTTCTTTTGCTATTATATTTTTCGTTTTAAATTCACTTTCTCTTGTAAATGATAAATGTATATGGTGCAGTGTGATAAGTGGAGTTCTGTAAGCACTTATTCATCACCTCGGCCTGTTGTAATGCATCTTCATACACTATGCCTTCTACCTTCAGCTTATCTATTCCTTCCTTGTTTTACATTTTTCCATTAACATATCTATAGAAAAGTTTTGGTTCATTCTTACATTTTTCTATTAAATTCCTCTCATAGTTACTTTCTTCTTCTCTTCGGATTCTTACATATTCATTTCTAGTTGTTTTGTACTTCTCCCAAAGGTTGCTGCCACCTTTTTTCCTCCAACTATTCCATGTTTTTTCTCTTTCTAGTCTTGCTAATTCACATTTTCTGTTAAACCATTCATTTTTTTTCTTTTCTCTGATAACTATCCTTGGAATATAACTATTTATTCCTTGTGTATTTACTTAGTTGTATTTACCTAGTTGTAACATACAGGAAAAGAGCTATGCTCATACTGTCCCGTCTCCAAATCTACTATTATCCAGTTTGCCTTTGAAGTCCTGAATACTTCTTGCATTAATCACTTTTGCATCAAGGTTGTTCCAGGCTTCTATGCTTCTATACAGGAAGCTGTATTTTTTTTTATATCCCTCTTGCATGTTGTCCTTTTCAATTTCTTCTCATGACCTCTTGTACTTCTGTCGTCCCACACAAACAGATCTTCTCTATCAATTTTTTCCAGACCCATTGATGATCTATACACTGCTATAAAATCTCCCCTTTCTCTTCTTTTTTCAAGTGTTGGGAGTTTTAGGTGTGTGTGTGTGTGTGTATTTACCTAGTTGTATTTACCTAGTAACCATTCATTTTTTTTCTTTTCTCTGATAACTATCCTTGGAATATAACTATTTATTCCTTGTGTATTTACTTAGTTGTATTTACCTAGTTGTAACATACAGGAAAAGAGCTATGCTCATACTGTCCCGTCTCCAAATCTACTATTATCCAGTTTGCCTTTGAAGTCCTGAATACTTCTTGCATTAATCACTTTTGCATCAAGGTTGTTCCAGGCTTCTATGCTTCTATACGGGAAGCTGTATTTTTTTATATCCCTCTTGCATGTTGTCCTTTTCAATTTCTTCTCATGACCTCTTGTACTTCTGTCGTCCCATACAAACAGATCATTTCTATCAATTTTTTCCAGACCCATTGATGCTCTATACACTGCTATAAAATCTCCCCTTTCTCTTCTTTTCTCAAGTGTTGGGAGTTTTAGTCTTGAAAGTCTTTTTTTCATATGTTAAATCTCTCAGGCTTGGAGCCATTTTTGTGGCTGCTCTTTGTATTCTCTCAATCTTCCTTATATCCTTCTTTTTATGTGGTGACCAAATCACTGCCGCATATTCCAACCTTGGTCGAATCAGAGATGTTATCAATTTCTTGATCATCTCTTCATCCAGATATTTGAATGCCATTCTTATATTCCTCAGCAACTAGTATGTATCTCCTGTGATCTTGTTTATATGCTTCTCTGGTGACAAATTGTCCTTAATCCATACTCCCAGATCTTTTTCGACCTATGTTTTGATTATCCATTCATTTCCCATCGAATACTTTCCTCTCTCTCTCTCTTTTTGCTACTGCCCATTTCCATCACTTTACACTTTTTGGCATTAAACTCCATTTCCCATAGTTGACTCCATCTGAAAATCTTATCTAGATCCTTTTGTAAATCCTCACAGTCCTCTTTACTTTCTACTTTTCTTAGTAATTTAGCATCATCAGCGAATAAACTCATATAACTGTTTACTCCTTCTGCCATATCATTTACATAGACCAAGAACATCACTGGGGCCAATACTGATCCTTGAAGAACTCCACTTATCACACTGCACCATTCTGACTTTTGATCTTTTATTACTGTTCTCATCTCTCTGTTGCTCAAAAAGTCTTCCATCCACTTCAGCAAACCACCCTTCAATCCTCCTACATGTTCTAGCTTCCAGAGCAGTCTCTTATAAGGTACCTTGTCAAATGCCTTCTTTAGGTCCAAGTAAATGCAATCGACCCACCCTTCTCTTTCCTGTGTCACATCGATCACTCTCGAGTAAAAGTGCGTGTGTGTGTGTGTGTGTGTGTGTGTGTGTGTGTGTGTGTGTGTCAGTGCTGAAATGGGAAAAAATATTTTTCATTTAACTAGTCTTAAGTCTTAAAGTCTGCAGAAAATCGTAGATTATAAATATCTTGGTCTCATATTGAAGGTAAAATTTTGAAGGGGTGTTTTGATTTTTTTTTAAACAGCTCCATTTGTATAACGGGCCTCGTCAACAATCAAGTCACGTATTTGTCATTATATCTGAAAATCTGAGTGCATAATATATTGATATCGGGATATAAAACATATTTAATAAATCAAAAAATGCAAAATTAAAATTACTTTTGCAAAATGAATAATTCTAGTTCTAATCCAAGATTTAGAAACTAAAGTAATTATAATTATATATCTAAATCATATTTTATATTTAAAAGTAATATTAATTTCAATACTAATCCAATTCTTTCCAAAATAATTAATCGCTCCAGCTCTGATTGCACTGAACTACTCACTTGTAGTCAGAGGTGAACTTCTTTTCCTGTGTGATGAGTCTGTCCATGATGGATGATGACAGCAGAGGCTGGCAGTCCAGAACCATCAGGCGCTCTGCAGTTATGTATATTTCAATGCCATTGGTTCCATGGTATGCAGACATGACTTGCTCCAGACTCTCTGGCCGAAACATGCAAGACCTGGTAAAAGAAGATACAAAATGTTCAGACAGCTTGATCTAGGTTTTGAAAGCCTTGTTATGCATACATGCACTATCAGTTTCCATATTTTCAGTATTTTTTCTTTACTCTTTCAAAATCTGTTGAGGAAAACCTACCTCCCTATGTAAGGATGCTTTTAAGGATATATCTCATTGTAGAAATAGATAGCAAATTGGCCAGGTACTCAATCAAGCTCTACAGAAATTGAGCAATGGCTGAGCGGATGCCGGTCTGATAACGTTGCTGTGTAACCCACAACAGCTGGTCTGTTTTCCATCAATTCGGCTCATTATAAAAGTAGAGCCTATTGGTAGGATATAATAGTGTTTATAATATGTCATGGTTACGTCACGGATAGTCATAAACTTTTAGTTGTTTGATTAGTCAAGAGAACTATGACGTTGTCCTCTGTACAACACTGATCCTTGTGGTACCCCACAAAATACCTTTCTCCATTCAGATTTTTCATCCTTTACTACTTGTTCTCATTTCTCTTCTTCTCAGATTACTTTCCATCCAGGTTTTGATCATACCTTTGATTCCTCCTACACAGTACCCTCCCGAGTTTCGCGCTTGCTTTCTTCCGAAGGCATAGAGCTAAACTCGAGGACCGTGAAACTCTGGTATTGAAAACACTGAAAAAATGCATATTTATTCCAGTGTGTGGTGTAGTACCGTATTTTATGGCTTATAAGGCTCACTTTTTCCCCTAAAAAATACCCTGAAAAGTACTCATGCGTCTTCCAAGATGAATGATGTAAGGCAAGCCTGTTCCCTCCTCCTGACGCCTCATTTAATTTCATTAATGAAGTTTCAACCCCTGTTGTGTATTATACTATACTTTGCCTAAGTTCAGGAGTGCATTACCGAACATTCAAAACTTAGGTAATGTAATGTATAAAATTCCTAGTTAAAGTAAATCGAGTCAGAATAAAATACGTGTATATACAAAAATTGATGAGACATTCTGTAGAATGCCTAGATATTCTATACAATACCTGAGTTTCACACAATGCCTGTAACACATACAGTAGCTACACTTGAGTAAAACAGTAGTGGCTAAACACGCCACACAATTGAAGTGGTGACGATCAACACACTATTACTAATATCCTCGTCAACTCAGCCTGCCATAATATTAATAAAACAGCTGAATATTGATCAGTATAGTGCATCTGCTCACCCCCATCTTTACCATTATGCACTACTTCATGCCATTTAAAACCCATAGTCTATAGTCTATAACCTGCATTACATCAATTTTATGCGAAACTTCATATTATTTATGTATATAGCAAATTTTGGTTGTTATATTTTTCGTAACACTGAAATTTCATTAAGTGGACCTGCGTTATACGGCCCATAGGTGTAATATACTATACAGGGAGGTCCCGTTATACGAGCATTCGATATACGAGAATCCGATGATACGAGATGTGTAAATTAAGGTCTATTTTCAATATACGAGATCGAAAATCCAATGCTACGACATTCAAACTGGGGTGAGTAAAATTACCAAGTTATTTACTAAAGTAAATTACAAGTTATTTACTAAAATTATAAAGTCATTTACTGACTATATGATTTTACCTAAGGTTGTACTATAATCAATCTGATGGTGGTGCTGGTGTGGTGGTGTGGTGGTATTTCATAATTGTTATTCTTCCTCTCTGTACCCACGGCTGAAATGGTATATTTAACACCTCACACACACCCTACCACGTATATAACACCACGCTAACCCTAAATAACACCTATAACGGCATTAGAAACACGAGTTATAGTGGTTATATGAGGCCTAACACAAGCAGCCTGCCTCTCGGCGACGCTAAAAGACACTGTTGTTGTGAAGACTACGAACACATTTTATTTCCACTGCACTAATGCACTACTTTCGTAACTGCACTTATGTCGCCAGGCACAATATATTACAAATTTTAGCATGAATGCTAAAAGCTCGCTTTGCTCGCTTGGACAATGAGTTAAGAGACAAATATAACTTTCTGTGCCAAATTTCTTCCTTTGCGGTTATATCTTTCTTGCCTACACATTCATGGAAACATTTTACAAGCCTATATGACACTTCATTTCGGCTGAAATAGGTTCGCGAGCTTGGATAAAAATATGATAATTCTGGTGGCTCAGTACGACAATGTGGTCTACAAAAATTCACAACCCTGGACAATGTACAATGATTCAGATGCGCAGAGACGAGTTTGTGGGCAGTGGAAGAGGTCTGCGCACCCCTCCCTTGTCCCTTACCTACCATACCCTCTCGAGTCTAGTGTATCACATGGCGTCCCCAAGAGTACATAAGTCTTTGTTGCTTGTATGTATTGTGCCTTGTGAGTCAATTTTAGTGATTTGCTGGTTTACTTAATGTGCTTATTGTGACTTATTTGTGCTCTGTCCTACTGTGCTGTCACACTCTTAATTCACTGTGTTTTGTGTGGTGGTGTGGTGGTGCGGTGGTGTGGTATATAGAGCCCTATATTTGAGTTTGATAGTGTGTTGTGTTTGCTATAGTTTATTTTAGCTTGAAAAACATGTCTTTTTTTTTTTTTTTTTTTTTTTTTTTATATTGATGGGGTCCTGGAACCAAACCTATATTTTACCATTGGTTATGTATTTCGTTACACAAGATTTCGCTTTACGAGTATGCCAGGTGGAACCTAACTGCTCGTATCTTCGGGACCTCCCTGTACTATACACTAGCGTCCCGCATAAAACGTGTTCGCATAGAGCGTTTCCCCTATAGAGCGAATGAAATAAAATATTAAAAATAAAAAATAAATTACCGTATTTTACAACTTATAAGACACTGCATCTTGGAAGACGCACCCTGATTTTGGAAAGAAATTTCTACTAATTTTTTTTTTAAACAGACCACCAAAACTGTTGTCCGATACACAGTACCCTCCCGAGTTTTGCGCTTGCTTTCTTCACAAGGCATAGCGTTAAACTCGAGAATTGCGAAACTCGGGTATTGAAAACACTGTAAAAATGCTTATTTAGTCCGGTGCGAGGCGAAGTACACACAACCCTCGTTTTCCCGGACCTCCATTTCCCGGATATCGGATTTGCCGGACAAAATCCGAGGTCCGGGGATATGTCAGAGTCCCGGACAAATGCCTGGTCCTGTCCGTAAATCGACACAGTTGTCCGGCGGTCCGAGCGTCTCCTGTCACCCCTGGTCAGTGTCCGCGCCTCCCACCAGGTGGCAGCATGCTCAGCGGTCGTATTGTTTACATTTGGGCGCAAGACACTCACGATTCACCTGCACCGCCTCCGTCAGTGCCCTGACCCCCACTGCCCCTGGTGCAGGAACGTCTCTGAGACTATTGAACACTTTCTGCTGCTGTGGCTGCGCTTCCACTCCCAACATGTAGTGCTAAGCTCTCAACTCCTCACCCTGAACGTCGCCACCTTTGACACCTGCCCACCCTGCTGGCGGCGGCTGGCCTCCCGCCAGGTGGCAGCATGGTCAGCGGTCGTATTGTTTACATTTGGGCACACGAAACTCACGGTTCACCTGCACCGCCTCCGTCAGTCCCCTGACCCCCACTGCCCCTGGTGCAGGAACGTCTCTTAAGACTATTGAACACTTTCTGCTGCAGTGTCCGCGCTTCCACTCCCACCGTGTAGCGCTACGCTCTCAACTCCTCACCCTGAACGTGGCACCTGTGACCTGCCCAGCCTGCTGGCGGCAGCTGGCGTCCACCCCTCCCGGCAACACGCTGTCATCTGCCTCACCTGTGCCTTCCTGAGGAAGACAGATCAACTACAGCACCTGTGATAGTATCATAGGACATCACCAGGGCTCGTAGTGTTCCCCAAGGGATCCTCGCAGCCTAAATACAACAACAAAGAGACGTAAAAGTCCGCGGCGGGGTAGTTGATATTGGCGGATGCCAGACAGTAAATACTAGAGTAGGATAAACGTCCGTGGGTGGGTAATGGCCTCGGACTGTTACGATTCCCGGACGTTTGCAGTTCCCGGACCAGTGCTCCCCCCTATTAGTACGGGAAAATGAGGGTTGTGTGTACCATATTTTACGGCTTATAAGACTCACATTTTCCCCAAAAAAACACCCTGAAAAATACTAATGGTCTTCCAAGACGAATGTTGTAGTACTTCCTCAGTACTCAGCACCTCAGTACTTACCTGTTACAAGTATTTCAAATACCATAAGACATTCAAATCAACTACGTAATCTGTCCTCACGCTGGTATGTTTACCTTCCCCCTTTTGGCGGCAGATTGCCGCGATTGCCGCCAACAGCGCCATCTATCGTCTGCTAGTGTTGACGTATCATTTACCACTAGGCTGTCACACGTATCTTAAGCTCTTTTCAGTCCTGGAAATTATCACCCATGGCGAATTCATCGAGGATATTATTTACTTCATTATTACAGGGAGGTCCCGAAGATACGAGCAGTTAGGTTCCACCTGGCATACTCGTAAAGTGAAATCTCGTATAACGAAACACATAACTAATGATAAAATATAGGTTTGGTTCCAGGACCCCATCAATTTAAAAAAAGAAAGAAAAAAAAAGACTTGTTTTTCCAGCTAAAATAAACTATAGCAAACACAACAAACACACAGCGTCTATATTACCTACACTGTACTACCTATTCTATAGAAAAGCCATTCTGAAAGAGAAAATAGCACACAAAATAACATAACTGCACATTAATTAAACATAAAACATAAATGATGTCATCAAGCTCATCATCAGTCACCAGCCAATGATTAACGGTTTTTAAAACTTCTCGACCAATCACAAGTCAGCGAAATATTTCCGAGCAAGAATGGCATGCCAGACTGCCTCTCTCCGCCTTTTGTCCCCGTCATCTCAAACTAATTCTCGTTTTATTTGGAATGCTTGCGTTTTAAGGAGTTTTAATGTATCAGATAGTAAGATATATAAGTAAGGAGCCTGTGTTGCTAGTGTTTTGGTGGTAGAAGGTGTGTATGTGGGTTGAAATAGTGAATATTTGTGATATGGGTTGGCCCGGCAGCAAGAATTTCTCCGTCACTCACTGCCCCGCCAGCAGTCACCTCCATCATAACATCTTTAAATCACCCTTATTTAAGGTGAAACAGAGTGCTACATTGATATAGATAATGACACGTGTATATAACATCTCGCCATAATCACTAAGTTGTATTATAACGAGTAATAAGACGTTTAATCCTGCCCAAACCTACCGTGGCGGAGGAGGTGGCGGCTCCAGCGGCGCCGCCACTCAAAACTTTTGAGTAAAAACCCACCGTCATCCGCCTCACCTGTGCCTTCCTGAAGACAGTCAGCTCCCACGCCTGTGATAGCACCATAGGATATCACCAGGGATCATAGGATTCCTCAAGGGGTTCTCGCTCCCCTACTAAATATTACCAAAGACTTCTATCTCCCTTGGTCAAATGGTATTGATATCCACCTCAGGGGCTTCATGGGCCGGCTCATGCTGCTGCTGCTGCTGCCAAAGGCCGCGCTGCCAAACGTGGATGAGTCCCTTGCTTGTATTTCATCTCTTTACTCATATATATGAATGATATCCATCCAAATGCAATCATTGTCTATATTCACCTTGAGAAATGATATTTCATAGCATACCAAACAATAATAAGCGAGCCTGGAGACTTCCTACCTCTGCTAATACCAGTCTCGAGCAGTCGTTGGCCAGTCTGCACGTTATTTTCTGATCGATTATATCGTACAACCTTAGGTAAAATCATATAGGCAGTAAATGTTTATAATTTTAGTAAATAACTTGTAATTTACTTAAGTAAATAACTTGGTAATTTTACTCACCCGTTTGAATGTCGTAACATTGGATTTTCGATCTCGTATATTGAAAATAGACCCTAATTTACACATCTCGTATCATCGGATTCTCGTATATCGAATGCTCGTATAACGGGACCTCCCTGTATATTATATCATCGAACGATATTATTTATTAATACTATCGCATACAAGCTAAAAGTTATACGATACGCCAAAGAAAATGGAAACAAACCAACAGAGACACTTTTGGATCACCGCTGGGAGAGGCAGTGGCCGAGTGGTTCGGCCCGAGCACGTGGCTGGCCGACAGTGGCCGTGTGGTGATGTAAACAAAGGGCATTACTTCCCCTGTAAACGCGGTACACTCACGCTTACTAATCTCTTTTTTGAGGACTGGGGATTGATGGTGTTCATCTGTCAGACTATGTCCTCCAGATGTTGGACTTTTGGATTTATGTTGGTTCGATGATCTATTCCTCGTTACATTGAAAAATGTAAGGAAATAGGGAATATAGATCCATAACATACCGCGGCACAAATGGAAAGACATCACGAATCTACTTGGCGGCGATCTTCCAGGCTAATTACGCCAGAAATATATACCACTATCTTGTGAGCTTGAAAAGTATATTTAATCACTCTACCCATGTCTACAATTCTTAAAGACTCTCTCTTTTAAAATTCTCATTTAAAGAATGCTCGTATACGATCATACTGTATTAATAAAATGCTGTGTACCAACTTCACACTACAGTACTCTCCCGAGTTTCACGCTATGCGAGCTTCGCGATCCGCGAGTTTCGCGCAGAGTCCTAAATTCTTACCATCCCGACTTTCGCGCATTATTTTCCCAAGTTTCGCGCTGCTTTCTAAAAAAAAAAAAAATTGGGGGGGGGGGGGGGGGGGGTGCATGCCTACAACGCCATTAGGCAGTGATCTCCAGGGGTGAGATGGTAGGCACTCGAGGTTTCCTCGAGGGCTATGATGGTTGGCCCTCGCCCGTGGTGGCGCAAGCAGGATTTTTATAGTGACGCTTGTGATTGGAGGTTATGCTGCCCCTAGTGCCTCCGATGCACTCACAATCGTAGGTAGAGTTAATGGGCAGCATGTGGGTGTTGTTAGGCCACTCGACGGTGCAGAGAAAGATTTTATACCTTACGGTAATATCAAGATCAAGATCAAGATCAAGTATCGCTAAAGAGGTAAATAGTCGTATGTACAGATGGAAGAATGGTGTTAGCAAGACGTGTGTGATGTGTGAGACAAGAGTGGATGAAACTGGAGTACTTGATGCTGGAATGTGAACGGTATGAGTATTGTAGAACAAAGATGTTGGAGGTAGTGGTAGGAGAAGTTGGAGTGGAAGAATGGCGAGAGATGAGAGACAGGAGTGTGGATAGGCAGATGGAGTACCTGCTGGGGATGTGTGCTGAGTGGAGGAGTGACAGTTGTGTGGCTGAAAGTGTAAAAGAATTCTTGGAGAAATCTTGGAGAGCACACATGAGAGAGAATGAGAGGTAGGGGACCCCAGTGAGGGGGGACCCCGCATGAATGTGATGCAGAGAGAGGAAGGAGGGGAAAATTAAACACCTAGTTTTGCTTCCACCTTTTGCTTCTCTCCCAACAGAATACTACGTGTGGGAGAACGCCTGACCAAAGGCTTCACCTTCAGTATCAGCTGGGTGACTCCCAACTCAAGCTCAAGCTCGTAGGTCCTCTCCTCTCCTTTTCTTCCTCCTTTCTTGTCCTCTAGTTTTGGCCGACCACCCCGGGAGGCGGGTCACAAACCCCCGGCTAACACCCGGTATCCATTCACTGCTGGATGGACAGGGGCTCGGGGCATTTTCAGGGTATTTTGGGGGGGAGAAAGTGACTAAACAAGCATTTTTTCAGTGTTTTCAATACCCAAGTTTCGCGATCCTCAAGTTTAGCGCTATGCCTTGTGAAGAAAGCAAGCGCCAAACACGGGAGGGTACTGTATATGAGATTCAGCTCTATAATGTCTTTCCTTTAATCCTTAAACTATAACGATTATATAATATTATAAGGCTCCCCGTGACACTGTGATTATTTATGAAATTATTAATTTTCGCGCCATGCATCTTTAATGTCTTCATCACGTTTTCCCTCAACTGTGTTCTAGTGGCCATTGGCAACTCACTCCCCATCACAGGGTGATGACACAGCCCTCAGTCGAGTTATTGTAAGATGGAAAGATCTCCTGCAACTCTCATGACTCAGTGGATGGGACACCTCCACCTAAGTGTCTCCATTCTAATTCTCTATAGCTTCTCTATAAAAAAAATAATAATACACTGGGGTCCCCATATGCACAGTTCTATATACAAACAAATTAAATAATGAACGGTATTTCGGAAGAAAATTTAATTTGCATAAGTTTTGAAACTGAAACAAACAAACCCGCCAGAAGACTGCGCAACGAATGAGATTGGATTATGTTCGTATATGAGGCATCGGGCGGAGAAGGTAAGGAGCAATGACCTACTTTTGAGTAAATTTAAGTTAAAGTTCGAGAACAACTACTGCACCCAGAACAAATTCAATGATAATGTATTATACAACAAAATAATCAGCTCCCCTAGTTGTTTTACATAAAACAAAAAAAATAGATTTTCCATTTTTTAAATATTCGTTTTCTTATGCATTCAAGTAACCATCCATGGAAGGAACAAGTTTTTTTTATTGAACACAAGTTTTTTTATTTGTAAAGTAAGTACACTGGGGTCCCACATAAAACGAGAAATTGGTCGATAAACGAGGTCGTTCTATGTGAATTCGCTCTATGTGAAACACATAACTTATGGGAAAAATTGATATTGGTCGATCGGTCCTCCGTCCGTACCCGTACATTTATACTCATTCACACCCATGCATATCAAAACATATATAAATGATAAGTTATGCATAGAAATGATGAAATAGGCATATTGTTGCTTACCTTAAGGGGACACCACACAGGTGATGCCAAAATTTCCCATGCTGCTTTTAGAGCCAAAATCTTATCTCCATCGTGTTTTTCGTGAGCGTTTACATTATCTGACCAAATTTCATTATTATTGGATTTTTTTTATTATGAAGTCATATGGAAATCTACTTAAAATCGAAAAATTCTTTGTTTGATGAGATATTTAGCTTAGGGTATTCTGTAAGCATTCAACAATAAAGTTACGAAGGGAAATTCTCCTAGCACTCCGAAATTTTTTGAAAATACCACTGAAAATAATGTGATATCTATGTAGTATAAGAAAAATCTAGAATAAGAACAATTCTAGAAATTCCGTCTGTCATTGTAATCAAATTCCGCTGCGTCATTTTACACATGTATGCAAGTATAAAGTGTGCAAAATTTGAGATCTGTATTACAAAAATGGCAGGAGTAGGCCGTGGAAGTAAAAAAAAACGTGTTTTGAGAAAACAACGAATATACCTTATCTTATTGAATATCAAGTTACTTTAGTGTAACTTCTTATTTATCCATTGTCTAATGTATTGAGGTGATAGAAAACGTTTGTATACATTCCTATTTCATGGGGGAAAAAAAAAAATTCAATTTATATAAATAATTATGATGATGTGGTGGTCAGGATGGGACGCGGGGGGGAGGGGGGGGGGCATTGGAAAAAATCTATAAAATAAAAAAATAAAAATACTACGTTGTAGTTCTAGGCCAAAAGAACAATTTTAGCACAAAAATGAAAAATGTCAAAATTGAGTGATTCTGGCACTCAGATGTGTGGTGTCCCCTTAAATCTAATAGGGATTATGTACCTGGGGCGAGGGGTTCCGAGGCATCTTGGAGATCACTCATTCGTCACTGGATGACGACACAGTGTGACCCAGAGCTCGGAGTGTGGCGAGTGAGCGTTGGCCTTACGCTTCTGCCACGTCCATCATAAACCCCTCAAACTCAAACTCAAAGCGTAAATTTCTGTCACGAGCGAATTTTGGTGAGCAAGTTCCCATAAACCTGGCCTGACTCGCTTGCGTGCCTCGCCAGAACTGAGCGTGGCTTACCCCCGCGGCGCTCACAGCTGATAACTTGTAAACACAGACGACGACACCAAACCACAATGACGAGTGTACCTTCGAATGAAAGCCATCAATAAATTACGATAACTGACGATATTGTGAATGGATAACAACATATATCCTTCGCACGAATTTTTTTTTTGCTAATAATGGATGAGAATTGCGCGGTCGCTACCGCCGTTCCCCACCTCATGCCACCCTCACCCAGGGCCGTAGAGACCCTGCCCTCACCCCATCTCCGTGGCGACACACCGCCGCCGTGCCCCTCCTCACTCACCCTTACCACAGCTTGCGCCAGCTGGGTAAACCGGCTTACGAAAAGAGCCTCGAGTTACTGTGTCAATGGCGGCGTACAAGTCGACTCTTTGAGCCTGAAAAAATCTCTCCAAAACTAGGGGTCGACTTATACGGCAAGGATAAAATCCAAACCCTTACCACCGAGTGGCAAACAAGTGGATCAGCACCACTAACAATCGCTGTACACCGCTTACCCTAACTTCAGCAGGTTACCACAAATATTTCCAACTAAAACTTGTGTTCGGTGAACTTACTTAACATATTTAACACACAGATTAATATATAAATAATAAAATAATAATATAAATTCAGTTTATATCAACACAAAACCATAGGCTGTTTCCAACAGCTGATAACACAGATTGTAAACAGCTGACCGGAACGCCACTGAAGCGAAGCGGCCAGTCAGACAACTACACTAGGGTCCAGCATAAAGTATGTTCGCATAGAGCGTTTCCCCTATAAAGCGAACGACCTAAAATATTATTTTTTTTTTTTTTTTTAAATAACTAAAATTCCAAAATTTTATACATTTTGGCTAAATGCCTCATCTCCCGGGTCTGCCGCTCCACCTGGAATAACATGCTCGGCGATGCCCTCCGCATCACCTCCATGGGCCAATACCGCAGTCTCTTCACCCCAGCCGTGGATAAAGAAAAAGTATCGCGTCCTGGATGTCACTCTCATCCGCCTCCGCCTGGGACACACGACACTCACGGCTCACCTGCATCGCCTCCGTCTGTCCCCTGACCCCCACTGCCCTTGGTGCATGAATGTTCCGGAGACTATTGAACACTTTCTGCAGCAGTGTCCGCGCTTCCACTCACACCGTGTAGTGCTACAGTCTCAACTCCTCGCCCTGAACCTTTGACCTGCCCACCCTGCTGGCGGCGGCTGGCATTCCCCACTCCCGGCAACACGCCGTCATCCGCCTCACCTGTGCCTTCCTGAGGAAGACAGGTCAACTACCGCGCCTGTGATAGCATCATAGGACATCACCGGGGCTCATAGTGTTCCCCAAGGGATCCTCGCAGCCCTAAAACAACAACAACAACAACAACAGTTCTGGCGAGGCACGCAAGCGAGAGTTAAGCCAGGTTTATGGCAACTTGCTTTTGAGTCACTAACCTAACCTAATCCCACGCTTTAACCTCCAAACTAAAGCCAAATCTGCATTAAAAGTGTCCGCGGCAAGGGAAAAACAGAGACGATGTAGGTCACAAGAGGAAGAAGAGTGAGAGGCACGCCGCACGTAAACAAACACTTGTCTCTCGCCTCCATATGAACAACATGTCATTATCTCCAAGAGTTTGAGTCCAAAAGAATGTTTCCTAGAATCCAATAAGGTAAACAGAAACCATACTCCCAATTGTGTAGGGAATTTCGATCCTAGTGTAAAATAATACCATATTTTGATATGCATGGGTGTGAATGAGTATAAATGTACGGGTACGGACG
The DNA here is from genome assembly GCA_016584305.1 of Chionoecetes opilio. Classification (NCBI taxonomy): domain Eukaryota; kingdom Metazoa; phylum Arthropoda; class Malacostraca; order Decapoda; family Majidae; genus Chionoecetes; species Chionoecetes opilio. The sequence goes on along the minus strand of JACEEZ010017506.1, from coordinate 322,584 downwards.
GGAGGACCGATCGACCAATATCAATTTTTCCCATAGGTTATGTGTTTCACATAGAGCGAATTCACATAAAACTACCTCGTTTATCGACCAATTTCTCGTTTTATGTGGGACCCCAGTGTACAACAATAACAACTGCCTGGCTGCTCGCCGAGCGCCAGCGCTGTCCGCCCAACTCATCGTACCGCACACTCTAACAATACAACCGGTAATTCTGATCTAGAAATATATCGTGACCATACACTACGGGGGCAAAGACTTTGTAAGCTTTGGCCTACCAGTAGCCTACCGTATTTTGGGGGCCGACTTATAAGGCAAGTATAGGCCTAACCCGTAATTTTGAGCTAATAATCATGAGGTCGACTTGTACGCAGAGCTGGGCACTAAATACATTGAATGTATTTAAATACTAAATACATGGGAGAAATGTATTAAATACTAAATACTAAATACATTTTACGAATGTATTTAAATACTAAATACAAAATACATCAAATGTATTTAAATACATTTGTAAATACATTTTAAATATACACAAATTTTAACATGTGCAAAAAAAATGGATTTTCTTAGGATTTCCTTAGATTTTGGGTTTCCTTAGAAATTTCCTTCTCAGGCCTAAATTTCCTAAAAATAAGGAAATTTCCTTGAAAGCAGAAACACTGGTTCACTGTAACATCAGGATTGCCAGATAGCTGGGCGGGTTTATGGCCAAATTAACTGATAAAAAAGTATTTACATTTTTATATTATGAGTATTTAAATACAATATGTATTTAAATACATGTACTCATAAAATTATTCAAATTCATGACAACCAATGTATTTATAAATACATTTCTTAATACACAAATGTATTTAAATACGTATTTAAATACATTTGTATTTAAATACTGCCCAGCTCTGCTTGTACGCCTGGTCGACTTATACGCCATCATTTACGATAACAGAAAACGCAAGCTGCCGCAAGCCTTCTTATGGCGGCCTGCTCACGTTCTGTACGATATTTCGGCGCTCTATATGAGAACTCCTCGGATTTGCCCTACTTTGATGGCGGAATCGTTCCATATGATCACATTCGTTCTTAACGAAAATTTTGGAATTTTATTTATTAAAAAAAAAAAAAAAAAAAAAACTTTTAATTTGAATATTCTAGGTCGTTCGTTCTATAGGGGAAACGCTCTATGCGAACACGTTTTATGCGGGACCCTAGTGTATACCATTTGAATAGTTACATGCAAAAGTTTCATCCATGTATGTACATTATTATTTTTTCTATGAACTTTCATATTATGATTTTATGAAAAAAATAATTAAAACGCGGTTATAAATAACAGAAGCAGGCGGGAGTGGGGTGAGTGGCCTTAACGCTTGTGCATGATTGGCTGGAGCGGGGGGGTGCCGGGAGATTCACTCGCTGATTGGCTGTGCCTCCCAGCGCCTTACGCCTCTCCTTCACGAGGAATATAGTTATATGTCGGTCAAAATATGTGAAATTACACGACTTCCGACCCTCGGTACACCGAATACAAGGCCGCTTTTCCCTTGAAACCTATTTCTTGTTCTTCCTGGGATGTGTAGCCTGCCTGTCCCAGTGCAAACTAGAAAAACTGATTTTGTCCCTTACTTCTTCTCCGGCCAACGCCTCATATGACCCTCATGAGAACGCCTGACCCCAGTGCATCATCATTTGCATTTTATATTTATTTCTTCTGCAGTTTCTCAAGTAAAGGCATAAATCATGAGAAATGAGAAAATAATGCTATTGGGTGCTCTTTAACAATAGAACATCATGTAAAGTCAGATTCACCCACCCAGAACCTCCGCGCCACGCACTGTATCGGAGTGTGGCAAAATTTGAGACATATCCTATGCTCTAATTATTTCTTAAACTTTTGATGTGCTGTAATACTTAACATTCAAATTTTTCACTATCATGAGTACTTTTTAGTGTACAAAATTTCTAACACCTCTCTTATATAAGATGTCTGTGATTTTCCTTACTGAAAGAGTTTCAGAATCAAAGAGATATCCCCAGTCTAACGGTTTAGCTATATATCTTTCTCCATACACTTATGAGGTAAGAGGTCATTTCTATTGTATCACTCTAAACCAATATTTAACAGATAATGCTCACCGGCTCTTATGAATGTTGATGGTGGGATCAACCAGCAGGGAGGCGAGGCATGACTTGCCCACACCCTGCAGGCCCAACACAGCCACAACAAGGAAGTTGCTCTGGTCCAGCAGGTAAGGCCCAAGGTCATCACAGAAGCCCAGGCTCTCATCCAGAAGACGTATCGGAGCTTTCATCATCCTCTCGGGGGTAAGTGAGGCTGTGAAAGAATATCACACTTATTTTTTTCATAAAGATTTAACATGGAAAACTATACACAGATGATACAAATCATTCCACAGTGGCAGTATCATTACCAATACATTTAATTAGAGGTGAAAAAGTCTTGGTATTGCCAAGTACATAGCTCCCCAGTTTGGGTATTAGGAGAGAAAGCTAGCAAATATATGTCCCCTTCCTAGAGGTAGAATCTCAGTTCATCCCCACCATCACGTGCTTCACACCTTTAGTATACCTCCTAAGGTGGAACTGACGAGGTTTTAACAATTTTACCTTGACAAACTGGGACCTTGCCCCCAGGTGAAATTACATTAAACCAACCACCCGTCAGTGGCCCCTGTCTTTTGAGGGTGGTGTCTTTTGAGGGTGGGAGACAAGTGCCTAACTTGCAACCGAAGAGTCAGGATGAATGAGTTGATTAAGGCTGTATATTTCAATGCAAAAGGGGTGTAAGCTGCAAAAAAGAAATATGGTTGTTAAAGTTGCCTTTGAGAGAAATTGGATGTGTTACATTTGAGTGAAGACACTTGAGTGGTCACGATGCTATTGGAAGCAGGAAGGGAGATGAAGGTCTGTGGGAAAAAATTGTTTGTGTGTGTGTGGACAGAGTTGGATTAAAGCTATATGGGAAGAAAAGAAAGTTGTACAAATAATTTATTCTGGTGTCCAACAGAACGGAAATGTTTGACTGAGTATGATTGGAAGGGCACAAGAATAGTGTGGGTGAAATGCAAAATTTGAATAGTCAAGTATGCTTGGGTATTCACCCATGGTCTTGTCCAAGCGAGTTGAACTTGCAATCGCCAGTTTCACCCTCCAGGTGCGAGCTTGGAGCTCATTATTACCGATCTTTAGGCAATGCTGGGACCTCACCCCTCCCCTTGCTCAAGGGGGACAGTAACCGCCCAAATTTGTCAGTGAAAAATCCCCAGAAGCAGTGAGGATTTGAACCGGCTAACCACAAAATGGCAGACCAACGCTCTATCCACTTGACCATCGTGGCGTGGCGTGTGTGTGTATTTACCTAGTTGTATTCCAACAATTCCGCAGAGGAATTGTTAATATATAATCCAGGATAACTTCCTAAGCCAAGCAATCAAGGAGCCTACTACAGGAGATAATATTCTAGATTTATTACTGACAAACAGAGAAGATTTAGTTACAGATGTGGAAGTCGGTGGTAAGTTAGATAATAACGACCATTATGAAATCAGATTTTGGTTAAAATGGGAAGTTGGAAAATTAAGTGTCAATAAACAAAGAATACCTAGTTTCAGAAAGGCCAATTATGCAGGATTAAGAAGACACCTGGAGGTGATTAATAAGAGGTGTGGGATGGAGGGGAAGAAATTTTCCCAGGGTAAGGCGGTCAAGGACAGGGCGGTGACAGCTGGAAAGGCCAATTATGAAGGATTAGGAAGACACCTGGTGGAGATTAGCGGGGGGGGGGGGGGGATAGAGGGTAAGGAATGTTCCAAGTTCAGCACAGTGACAGCTGGAAAAGCCAATTAAACAGGATTAGAAAAACACCTGCAAGTGATTAACGAGGTGAGTAGGATAAAGGAATGTTTCAAGGTCAGCACTGATAAAGCTGAAAGTGAGGTCGGGGCGGAGGGGGATTATACCTTATTTGTAAGGAATTTAATTGACGGACAGAAGAAAAAAAAAAATCCTTATAGGGAAATAAGGTCTAGAAAGAGTGACCCGAAATGGATGACCACTAGTTTAAAACACAACATTGGAGTAAAAAGAAATATGTATTTAAGGTTCAAGGATGGACTGGTGAGCAAAGAACAGTATAACGTGATGGCGAGGACTGTGAAGAGATTAACAAGAGTAGCTAAGAACAATTATGAGATTAAAGTAGCAGGACAGGCGAAAAGTGACCCAAAGGGGCTTCTATCAGGTATATAAAACCAAGACAAGGGAATTAGTGGGGCCGTTTAGGTCAGGGCAGGGTGAGGTCTTAAATAAGGATGAGAATATGTGTAAAAATCTAATGATTATTTCTTAAGTGTTTTTACGGAGGAGGATACACAGACAATACCTGATAGTGAACAGATGTTCAAAGGAAGCGATGAGGAGAAACTCAAAGATATTGAGATAACTAGGGAAATGGTGGAAGAGGGTATAGATAAAATGAAGAATTTTAAATCGCCAGGACCAGATGAAGTGTATCCCAGGGTATTAAAAGAATGCAAGGAGGTTGTTAGTGAGTCGTTAGTGCACATTTTTAGGAAATCGGTTAAGATAGGTGATGTGCCGTTATTGTGGAGGAAAGGAAATGTAATCCCCATATTTAAGAAGGGAGACAGAGGACTAAAGTCAAATTATAGACCCGTAAGTATAACGTCAGTGGTAGGTAAATTATTGGAATCTATTATTGCAAAAAACAATAGAGAGCACTTAGATAAACATAGTTTGATCAATGATTCACAACATGGATTCACCAAGGGTAGGTCATGTCTCACCAATTTATTGAGTTTTTATAGGAAAGTTTATGAGACGGCAGATAATGATAAGGATTATGATATAATATACTTGGACTTTAGTAAGGCATTTGACAAAGTACCACACGACTCTTAAATAAGGTTATGGAATAGATGGGAAGGTTCTTCGTTGATCCGAGCTTGGCTAAGTAATAGGCAACAAAGGGTTACAATTAAAGGTTCTAAATCTGAATGGGGACAGGTGACAAGAGGAGGTCCACAAGGGTCTGTTTTGGGTCCATTACTATTTTTTATTTACATCAACGACTTGGATAGTGGGATTAACAGTGATATCAGCAAGTTTGCTGATGATACTAAGGTAGGTAGGATTATTGGATCACAGTCTGATGTAAACATATTGCAGGGAGACTTAGATAAACTTAATGAGTGGGCAGTCAGATGGCAGATGGAATTTAATATTGATAAGTGCAGCGTTATGAATGTTGGTAGAAAGAACCCTGGTAATAGATACACCATACGCAATGTATCGCTGAAAAGATCAGAAGGTGAAAAAGATCTTGGAGTGAGGGTGAGCCCAGACCTCCGACCTAGGAAACAATGTATTGAAGCTAGAAATAGAGCTAATAGAGTGTTAGGATTTATTACCAGAAGTGTTAAAAGTAGAAGTGCGGAAGTTATTCTAAAGCTTTATCTGGCTCTAGTCAGACCTCACCTAGTCTATGCGGTTCAGTTTTGGTCTCCATATTACAGGATGGATATAGCCTTGTTAGAATCAGTGCAGAGAAGGATGACCAAAATGATACAAGGGATGCATAACTTTAGTTATGAGAAGAGATTGACGTTATTAAAGTTACACTCATTCGAGAGACGCAGAGTAAGGGGCGATCTGATAGAAGTTTTTAAGTGGATAAAGGGATTTAATAAAGGAGAGGTAGGAAAAGTTTTTACGGCTTTTAACCAGGGTAGAACAAGAAGTAATGGATTCAAGCTGGAAGGGCGTAGATTTAGAAAGGATATAGGGAAAAAACTGGTTCACAAATAGGGTGGTGAATGATTGGAATGGACTCAGTAGACAGGTAGTTAGTGCAGAGTCATTGGGGAGCTTTAAAGAGGGGCTGGGCAAGTTCATGGATGGGGATGGAAGGTGGATGTAGGTAGTGTTAGGTGACAGGAACTACCACGTGTAGGCCTCACGGCCTCTTGTAGCTTCCTTATTTTCTTATGTTTCTTATGTTCTTATTTACCTAGTTGTGTTTTACAGGGCCTGAGCTACACTCGTGGGGTCCCTTTCCCCATATCTCTTTTATCCAGTCTTTTTTTCAACGGGTGCCATTCTTTGTCAAAATCACTCTTTTAGCCCATTCCAAACTTCTACATTTGTATGGGGAAGTTTGTATTTCTTTATGTTGTTCAGGATCTCCCTTTTCCTAATTTTTTTGTAGTTCTTGTGCATCGACCTTCTCTTGTTTCTGATCGTAGTTCTCATTTCTGTTTTTTCCCATCAAAGTTTATTTTAAAAATTGTTATTAAGTTCCCCTCTTCTTTCTCTGCTCAGTGTTGGAAACTTGTCCCCTTCAACCTTTCCCATAAAAGTTCTTCTAGCTCGGGTAAAAATCTTTTTTGCCATTCTCTGTATGCTCCCCAAACTTTTTCACAGTTTCTGTGGGGGGTGATTTACTATTTGTAACATCAGGAAAAGAGCTAGCTCGTACTGTCCCGTCTCCAAATTCTTTTACCCCTTTTGCCTTTGAACCCTGAATACTTTTTGCTTTAATCCTTTGCATCAGGGTTTTTTCCGGGCTTCTATGCTTTTTTAAGGGAAGCTGTTTTTTTTAACCCCTTTGCAGTTGTCCTTTTAAATTTCTTCTCAGCCCTCTTGTACTTTTGTTGTCCCATACAAACAGACATTTCTATAAATTTTTTTCCAGCCCCTTTTGATGCTTATACACGCTATAAAATCCCCCTTTCTTTTCTTTTCTCAAGTTTTTTGGGAGTTTTAGTCTTAAATTTTTTTTCATATTTTGATCCTCGGGCTTGGGCCATTTTTGTGGCTGCTTTTGGGGTATTTCTAAAAATTTTTTCCCTTATATCCTTTTTTTTTATGTGGTGAAAAAATCACTCCCGCATTTTCCCAAACCCTGGTCAAATAAAAGATGTTATCATTTCTTCATCGATTTTAAATGCCATTCTTATTTTCCTCAGAAACGGGTATGTATCTCCTGTGATCTTTTTTTATTGCTTCTCGGGTGCAATTGTCCTTAACCATCCCAGTTTTTTTTTTAAACTTTTTTTTGATTATCCATTCGTTTCCCATCGAATCTTTCCCTCTGTCTTTTTTTGCTACCCCATTTTCCATCATTTTACACTTTTTAGCATTAAACCCATTTCCCATAGTTGCCCCTCTGAAAATCTTATCTAGACCCTTTTTAAATCCTCACATCTTCTTACTTTTTACTTTTCTTAGAAATTTTTAGCATCTCAGCGAAAAACTCATAAAACTGTTTACTCCTTCTGTCATATCTTTTACATAGACCAAGAACTCACGGGGGCCAAATCGATCCTTGAGGAACTCCACTTATCACACTGCACCTTTTGACTTTTGATTTTTTTATTCTGTTCTCATCTCTCTTTTTGGCTAAAAAAAGTCTTCCATCCACTTCAAAAACACCCTAAACCCTCCCATTTTCTGCTTCCAGAGCAGTCTCTTATGGGGTCCCTTTCAAATGCCTTCTTTAGGCCCCAAGTAAATGAAATCGACCCCCCCCTTCTTTTTCCCTTTGTGTCACATCGATCACTCTCGAGTAAAGCTAAATAAATTTGTTTTACTTACTTTCCCCCTCCTCTAAATCCAAACTGGCCCCTGAAATGTGGGTTTGTCTCTCCAAATATTTCAACCATCTGTCCTTTACAATTTTTTTTAACATTTTTTTCCATTACATTTTTGATTAATGGCCTTAAATTTTTTTGGTTTTCTTTTCACCTCCTTTGGGGGAAAGGCACAATATTTGCTCTTTTTCCAATCAAGCGGGACTCTGCTCTCCCTTAGTAAAATTTAATTTCACTATTAATTTTCCTGCACTTTTTCGCCTCTTTCTTATCCGTTTGACCTCCATCTGGCCCGGGGCTTTTCCACATCTGACTTTCCATTCCCCCTTTTTCTTCCTTACTTTTATTTTTTTCTTCCATTATATTTTTTTTTTGCTATTACTTTTCATTTTTTTTCCCTTTTTTTGTAAATACATTTTTGAAGCACTTATTCATCCCTCGGCCGTTGTAAAGCTTCATACCTTGCCTTCACCTTTAGTTTTCTATTCCCCTTGTTTTTTCATTTTTCCATTAATTATCTAAGAAAAGTTTTGGTTTTATTCTTACATTTTTTCTATTTATTCCCCTCAAGTTTCTTTCTTTTTCTTTCGGATTCTTTCATTTCTTTTAGTTGTTTTGTATTCTCCCAAAGGTTCTGCCACCTTTTTTTCTCCCAATACCCATGTTTTTCTCTTTTTAGTCTTGCTAAATTTACATTTTTGTTTTAAAAAATCTTTTTTTTTTTTTTCTTGATATCTATCCTTGGAACATAATATTTATTCCCTTTGGTGTAAAAACGATGAAATCATCCCATTTTTTTGATACTCTTTTCTCATGGAAAAAACTCCCCCTCTGTCTCTCCGAAAATGTTTTTAATCCGTGTGTTTTCTAGTTGGGAAATACAGGAAAAGAGCTATGCTCGTACTGCCCCCTCTCCAAAATTACTATTATCCAATTTGCCTTTTAAGTCCTGAATACTTCTTGCATTTAAACACTTTTTCTCAAGTTGTTCCCGGTTCTATGCTTTTATCGGGAACTGTATTTTTTTTTTTACCCCCTTGCATGTGGGCCTTTTTAATTTTTTCTCATGACCTTTGCCTTCGTCGTCCCACACAAACAATCATTTCTATCAATTTTTTCCAGACCCTTGAGCTCTAACGGTGTGTGTGTGTGTGTTTTGTGTGTGTGGGGTGTGTGTGTGTGTGTGTGTGTGTGTGGTGTTTTGTGTTTTGTGTGGGTTTTTGTGTGTGTGGTGTGTGGTGTGTGTGTGTGGTGTGTGTGTGTGTGGTGTGTGTGTGGGGGTGTTGTGGGGTGTTTGTGTTGGTGTGTTTTGTGTTGTGGGTGGTGGTTGGTGGTGTGTGTGTGTGTGTGTGTGTGTGTGTGTGGTGTGTGTGGTTTTTTGTGTGTGTGTGGGGGGTGTGTGTGTGTTGTTTGGGGGGTGTGTGGTGGGGGTTGTGTGTGTGTGGTGTGGGGTGTTTGGGGTGTGTGTGTTTTTGTGTGTGGTGTGTGTGTTTTTGGGGGTGTGTGTGGTGGTGTGTTTGTGGGGTGTGTGTGTGTTTTGGGTGTGTGGTGTGTGTGTTGTGTTGGGGGTGTGTGTGTGTGTGGTGTTGTGTGTGTGTGTGTGTGTGTGTTTGTGTGTGTTGTTTTGGGGTGTGGTGTGTGTGTGTGTGTGTGTGTGTGGGGTGTGTGGTGTGTGTGTGTGTGTGTGTGTGTGTTGGTTGGTGGGTGTGGTGTGTGTGGTGTTGGGGTGTTGTGGTGTGTGTGTGTGTGTGTGTGTGGTGTGTGTGTGTGTGGGTAGTGTTGTTGTTGTGTGGTGTGTGTGGTGTGTGGTTTTGGTGTGTGTTGTTGTGTGTGTGTGTGTGGTGTTGTGTTTGTGAGTGTTGTGTGTGTGCTGTGCTGTCGTGTGTTGTGTGTTTGTTGTTGTGTGTTGTGTGTGTGTGTGTTGTTTGTGGCTGTGTGTGGTGTGTGTGTGTTTGTGTGTGTGTGTGTGTTGTGTTGTGTGGTGTGTGTGTTGTGTGTGTGTGGTGTGTGCTTGGTGTGTGTGTGTGTTGTGTTTGTGTGTGTGTAGTGTGTGTGTGTGGGTGTGTTGTTGTGGTGTGTGTGTGGTGTTGTGTGTTGTGTGTGTGTGTGTGTGTGGTGTGTGTGTGTGTCGTGTGTGTGTGTGTGTGTGTGTGTGTGTGTGTGTTGTGTGTGTGTGTGTGTTGTGTGTGTGTTGTGTGTGTTTGTGGTTGTGTGTGTGTTGTGACTGTGTGTGTGTGTGTTGTGTTGTTTGTGTGTGTTGTGTGTGTGTTGTGTGTGTGTGTGTCTGTGTGTGTGTTTGGTGTGTGTGTGTGTGTTGTGGTGTGTGTGTGTACCTAGCTGTGATATACGGGAAATGAGTTATACTCGTGGGGGTATACTCGTGTATCTCCTTGTCTCAATTGGTCAATCAAGCTTTAAAAACATGAATACTCTTGGCATCTATAATTTCACTGTCCAGGCTATTCAGGCATACCAAAATGTCTCAATTATCAGGCGGGAAGAGGCACCTTCTTGTTGCAAGAGACAAGAGGAAAAGCGTACAGAACAAGCGGAGGAAAAGAGAAGAAATGAGCAGCGAGTGTCCAGCGTCGCGTCAGGGTGCTCCTGCGGGACCCTCGCCGCCTACATCCCACACCTCTGCCCCCCAGCACCACATTCCAATGTTCCGGGAATCTGTCTCGCCTCTTCCTTCTACTTCTCATGAGCGTGATTTATCACGATATGATATATGATCAACATTATTAGAAGGAACAAAAGAGGAATCCGACAGTGAAAATGAAATTATAACCAACAAGCAGTGAATGAAAAATGTTTTATCTTCGCGCTCTCCCTGCGAGAACGAGTGTACTTGCATCTCTTTGGTGAGTCGTTAGTGCACAATTTTGGGAAATCGATTGATATAGGCGAAGTGCCGTTAATGTGGAGGAAAGGAAATGTAGTCCCCATATTTAAGAAGGGTGATAGAGGACTAATGTCAAATTATCGACCCGTTAGTCTGACGTCAGTGGTAGGTAAATTATTGGAATCTGTTATTGCAAAAAACATTAGAGAGCATTTAGAAAAGCATAGTTTGGTATATGTTTCACAACATGGATTCACCAAGGGTAGGTCATGTCTCACCAATTTATTGAATTTTTATAGGAAAGTTTATGAGACAGCAGATAATGATGAGGATTATGATATAATATACCTGGACTTTAGTAAGGCATTCGGCAAGGTACCACACGAGAGACTCTTAACCCCTTCACGCCGATGAAGGGGTTAATATACATTTGCTATAAAATATATTGTCTGTTGTTAGCCATAAAATAATGAAAAGTAACTGAATAAACCAAATTAGTTAGTGGGCAGGCATACTAAACAGGTCATATCTATAAAATATTGCTTATAGTCACTAAAAATCATCTAATGGTACTAGTATAATAAAGTATAGCCTCCCCCAATTTCAAGTCCTGGCTACGGGCCTGCATGTTCGTAATAAAGAAAAACTGTAAATACTTATTTTGAGATCGCATCCCCATTTAACCCATGTTATAATGGGTTCGTTTAACGATCGTTCGCTTTAAGATCTGTTTTTCAGGACCGCATCCCAATCGATAAGTGAGGGAAACTTGTACATCCTCAAGAGAATAGTGGAAACTAGGAGCCAGGTTGTTACTTATATTTAAAAGTCAAATTTCCTGATTCATTAGGTAGCATCTCATAAATGTAGACAGCAATAAACATCTCTACCTCAGCATTCGTGCTTCCTGGAAGCCACATTAACTTGAGAAAGAGTCAGAAGCATGACCTAGCAGCAAAAATATTTAAGTTAGTATGGCAAGAAATGTAAAATATCTGGATACCATTTTCACATAACAATATCACATGGTAGTCGAGTATTCCTGCAGTAGTTGTGCAATAAAGTGTCTCTCAGTTCAGTCTGGTACTTTCTAGGGAATGACCATTTTCTTACCTTCCATCATGAGAGGCTTTGGGGCGATGTGATACTGCTGGCTGGATGCAGCACTCCCAGCGTTCACAACAGGAGCAGAGTCTTTCCTGAAAGATTTTGTTTTTTTATGCAGGAGGAAAATCTAAAATATAAATACATGTATTGCTTTACACTAAGTATCCAACACCCACATCTACCAAGGAAAGTGCTGTGGTCGGGTGACTCAACAGTAAAACTCCTTTTTTCTCAGTACAGTGGATGCCAAAGCATTCTAAACAAAATGCAAGAAAAATCTTCACATCTGAAACCTTATGTAGATTTCACTTGTGTACCCACACCTTGTTCGTTGTGGAAAAGTACCCAGACACCCAGTGCTCACAGAGCTGATAATCTGAGAGCAACAGCACAAACGATCACACCCTTGTTTCTATCATTTTGTCAAAAACGAGTGGGCGATTGAGAGGTCATGTGCATGTCTGCTTAGATTGCCAGGTATGCGAACACTGAGTGGGAGCACTTTTCCACAGCAAACAATGGTCTGGTTGGTTGCCTGATGTATAATGATGAATCCCCACTAACATTAAAATTTTAAATGATTATTACTTAAAGTAATCGTCCAGACCCATTTTTGCTTTGCATAAGTATGTTGAATGTTCATTCAAAATACTTAATCCACAAAAAATTATTCATTTCCACGCCTTATTTCCCTAAAAACATGACTTTTGTAAAAAGCGTGGGAAAAACATCAGTCCCGTTCCAGCTGTGGCGGGGAACTTGCTGATGACGCCACAGGAGGGCGATAATCTGCTTCACACAGCCTGCCTCTCTCCCGGCGCACACACCTTCTCCACACATTTATCGTGGCCGTATAGGTCGGGAATAGGTGATAAGCTCTCTGGAAAGGCATAGCTTTCTTGCTGCACCCATAAAGGATGCAAATATATGCCATATCGCAAAAAATATCTATCAGAAACACCCAAAATTCTTCAAGAACAATATTTATTTCTAATTTTACGTGCTTTTGTATTACCGCGGGATTGGGAGGTCACCTCAAGTGACATCACTGAGCCGTGGTGTGTCGTCTGCAAGTCGTGAGGAGCGTTTTGGTAGCTCAGGGAATTTACAGATTTTGATTTTGGATTATATAAAAACGGGTGACTGGATGCAAAAAGTGACAACATATTGTTGATATACTCGATAATGGCTATATTTTGACTGCATTAAATCAGGAATGATGAAATGGTCTGGACGATTACTTTAAGCATTCTCTCTCTGAGCCACTTTATGCCTCGATATTCTCGGCATGGTGGTGGAGGAGGTAGAGGGCGTGAGGTTGATCAATCCTGCACGGAGGATTGAGCGCGGGTAAGAGCACGGGAGCTCTTGTATTGCGGATTCCCGTCTTACGCACAACCATAAATCGTCCTTTCTCTGAGTTAGACTAAGATATCCGAGCGCAGTGAGGGTGGGTGGGAGCAGGGAGGGGATGGGGGGAGCATGGCGGGGGAAGGGAGTACTCATGGAGCATGGAAGTGTATTGCATTTGATTACCACGCAGAGCCCTGCACACATGTCCGGATTCAAGCCGTTTAATCCGGGTTTAAGTCCGATTTAAAATAGGTGTCCGAAGTCCTGAAAGTCAAGATTTATCCGATATCCGCAATAAACAGGTCCCATTTAGAGAGGGTTTACTGTACTTTCTTTTTGTCAACTGTATCTCCTACCAATTTTTTTTTTTCTTAAATTATCTTGACTACTTTCTTAGTTACCTGATTTTCGGAAATGTCCCTGAAATTCACCTTCTCTTCTTTCTCCTTGTTCCACTCTTGGTGTTGCCCTTTAATCTCTTTCAAATCTTCCACGCTTCCCTTCACTATGTCTTCATTCTTCTGCATATAGTACTTTGTTAATGATTCCCAGCTTTCCTTAGAACTAATATTTTCAGCATTCAACTCGTTCATAATCTCATTGGTTTTCCTTTCACTTTCTACTTCTTCTTTCTACCACATATTCTCCTCACTGAAACCCAGGTGTCTGTGAGCACTGACAGCAGTCTCTTTTCTGTCTCCTCTTACTGTCTCTATTCTCATTTTCAATCCAAAGCTGGCTGTTGCGTATATGTGCGCAATGACATCACTTGCTCTCGTGCCCACGGTCTTGAATCTTCAGAATTTTCTACCATCTGGCTTCGACTTCAATGTCACTCTCTTACTAAATTTATCTGTGCTGTATATCTCTCACCTAACTCCTCGGACTATGTAAAATTCTTTGACTATTTAACATCAAAAGTGTAGCACATGTCATCTCATTTTCCATTTGCAGAGATTTCCATTCTTGGCGATTTCAATGTTCACCACCAGCTTTGGCTATCATCTTCTTTCACTGACCAACCTCCTGGTGAACAAGCCTACAGCTTTTCTATCCTCCAAGACCTAGAGCAGCTGGTGCAGCACCCTATCCATATTCCTGACCGCCTTGGCGACACGCCCAACATTCTTGATCTTTTCCTAACCTCTAACATTCCTGCTTACCCTGTGAAACTATTCTCTCCGTTGGGCTCCTCCGATCACAATCTTATTTCCGTAACATGGCCTATCGCTCCGGTGCCGCCTCGGGACCCACCTAAGCCGAGGTACTTCTGGCATTTCAACTCAGCTAAGTGGGAGGACCTAAGGCAGTACCACTCTGATTTTCCATGGTATGATTACTGCTTCCATGTCAGAGACCCATCTCTTTCTGCAGAGCGCATAACTGAGATCATTGTTCTCATGCTGTCTAAGATAGAGAGGTGGCTCACCGACGGTATCGTAACTATCCATCTAATGAAACTCATGCCCTCTTTATTTCTGCCCGTAATCATTGCAAATCTTTTTTTTTCTTCAACTTACTAAAAACTCATTCATTCATAGAAAATGTCAAAATCTTTCCGAATTAAATTCCTCTCATGACTTCTGGCATCTTGCTAAAAACATCTCTAACAATCTTTCTTCTTCATCTTTCCCTCCTATGCTTCACCCAGATGGCTCCACAGCTCTCATCTGTTTCTAAAGCTGAACTCTTTGCTCAAACATTTGCTAAAAAAGCCACTCTAGTTGATGAAGGGCTTGTTCCTCCTTCTCCTCCACCCTCTGACTACATTATGCCTGTTGTTAAGATCCTTCGGAATGATATTTTCCTTGCCCTTTCTGGCCTAAATCCTCAGAAGGCTTACAGTCCTGACGGACCCCCTATTGTCCTCAAAAACTGTGCTTCTGTGCTTGCACCCTGCCTGGTCAAACTTTTCCATCTTTGTCTATCTACTTCCACCTTTCCTTCTTGCTAGAAGTTTGCTCACATCCATCCTGTCCCTAAAAAGGGTGACTGTTCTAATCCTTCAAACTACCGTCCTATAGCTTTGACTTCCTGCCTTTCGAAAGCTTTTGAATCTATACTTAATAAGAAGATTCTAAGCTTAAGCATCTATCAGCTCACAATCTTCTATCTGATCGTCAGTACGGTTTCCGTAAAGGGCGATCTTCTAGCTTTCCGAACTGAATCTTGGTCATCCTTCTTTAGGGGTTTCGGTGAAACTTTTGCTGTTACCCTTGACATATCAAAAGCTATTGATAGAGTCTGGCTAAAATCTTTAATTTCTAAACCACCCTCATTCGGTTTCTATCCCTCTCTCTGCACCTTCATCTTAAGTTTCCTTTCAAACCGTTCCATAGCAGCTACTGTAGACAGTCATTGTTCTTCTCCTAAGTCTATCAATAGTGGTGTTCCTCAGGGTTCTGTCCTATCACCTGTGGATATGTGATTACAGACAAGACAGTCACACATACATATTGGCACGCCTTAATAAACATAAACAGATTGTTACATAGCAACTGCGCCACAACACGGCAACAGCGCATTGCCCCTCAGGCGCTCCATGTAACCAGTTGCTACACAACAGGCGGACTGCTAACACCAGCTCTCCGCTGGTGGTCCCACTTATCTCTGTTCTCTATCAATAAACACCTACGGAAGTAATGCTCGCTTCTCCCTCGGGTAACCTCCCCACAACCACTCCGGTTAATCACTGCAACACGAGCAACATTGCGCAGATCGCAGGTATAAGAGACAGAGATAGCTGGTAGCGACTCCCGCCATTCCCCAGAACACCACGCCGTCCTGTGAACCCATGAAGCATCTCTTCACCACGACCCTCGCTCTTCTCCCTGGATTACTTCGTCCACCAGCGATCCGTGTGCCCGTGTATATCAAGCGTGTGGACTGTGTTTGGCGGTAGGGTAACAGTGTAGTGCTCCGTGAAGTGTATACGGTGGGCGCGTCTTCGTATCGGGGCCCTGGTGTTCGTGTGTTGGCCCGCCGCTTAGTGCTTTGTGACCTTGAACACAGGTGCAAACAGAGCAAGGCCCGGCAAGACCCCCCCTTCTCCCCCACCCTGCCCCACGCCACACATACACACACTCAACCCAGTTTTTTGAAATTTTCCACGAACGGTGGCGATTTCCTCGTAGTGTTTGTCTCGACACTCAACATGTCATTCCCCGATGCGTCACCCGTGACCAGCGGGTCGGAATATGATGAGGAAGTAGCATCCCCGCCTTGGGACCCATTCAACACCCCACCACCAGCGCTGCCGCCCGCATCCCCGCCGACGCCGCATCATCCCGTTGAGCCTCACGGCCATGCCATGTCCTCCCTCCTTCGCTACCTCGAAGATACCCGCGTGTCAGAGGACGCTCGTCGCTTGCAGGAGGATAAGGATCGCGTCAAGCGCGAAGAAGAGCGTCGTCGACGTGATTACGAGGCCAGAAGTAAGGAGGAGGATGCACGTTTTCAGGTTCTCGTGTCACTCCCGTCTCCTACACAGGCTGCCAGTGTGCGGCCTGCCTCCTCCACCCCTCCTGTCACGGCTACTGCGAGCATGACCACTGCTCCGCCCGCCGCCTCTCCAGTGACTGCCATGCCCACCTGTGTGCCTTCTGCAGGCAAGCATGTGGCTCACAGCCCACCAACGTTGCTTGCTGATTCGTCCTTCCAAGTTTTCCGGTAGTGGCGTCGACTGTGGCAAGATTTCTACACCATGCTGGATTTACAGAAACTGCCACGACAGAAGCAACTCATCCAGTTATGGATGGCTGTGTCACTGGACGTGCAAAGGATCCTAGAGCATACCCTAGGGATCACACCTGACACTTCCTTGACTGTGACGGAGGTCTTGGACACGTTACAGTCTCACTTCAAGAGTCAACGCAATGAGGCACTACGCCGTCGCGAACTCCTGTGTTTTAAACAGGCGGACGGCGAGTCATTCTCCGATTTCTACGTACGATTGAAGAACCTGGCAGAGGAGGTCGACTTGTGCACTGGTACTGCTATGACGTGCGCGGAGATCCAATTGAAAATGGTTTTACTGATGGGGGTGCGAGATGAAGAGCTGATTCAACGCCTCATCTCCCTCGACACAGGCGCCTCTCTCCAGGACGTGGTCACCTGCTGCCGCTCATTCGAAGCAACCCGCAATACAGCCTCCGCTATCTACTCGTCACCAAGCCAGCTTCGCATCTTGTCTACCTACAAGAAAGGCAGGCGCTACGACAAGACGCCTCATTCACCTCAACAGCCACCTCCAGGTCATCGCGGGAAGACTCAACATAGAACAGCGGTCCCCAGCCCTGCTCACCCCTGCCAGTCTTGCATGCGGCGACATGGCCCAAAGTGCCCGGCCGGCGCTGTCTTGCTACAACTGCGGGCGTCAAGGTCATTGGGCGGGGACTGACAGGTGTCCTGCCAAAACCGCCCATTGTCGCCTCTGCACCAGAACTGGTCACTACGACAGGTTCTGCCGCAACACGCCTAGTCACGATGGTCAGGGTGGCGCGTTAAACGTTGGTCGCGCATCACCCACTCCGAGCGTAAATACAGCAACTGTCGTAGCGTAACAGATGTCTCACCTTTAAGTGCCATGACTCCCACCCCGGTCTGCGTTCACCTGGTGTACGGCGAGTCTACTTCAAGGCTCCAGATGTTACCAGATACAGGCGCCGACGTCACCGTCATCGGCACGAGACACCTGCAAATGCTTCACATCCCCCTCAGCAGCCTACAGCCTCTACCGTCCACTACCACGCTGACAGCGGATGGATCAGAAATGACACCTGCTGTGGAATACTGTTATGCTACTCTACGGCTCCACTGGAAATCTTGTACTGCCAAGATACAGGTGCACGAGGGTATTCAAATGCCCCTCCTCTCCTACAGCCACTGCATGGAGCTGGCTATCATTTCACCTGCCTTCCCGAAGCCACTATTGGAGGTAAAGCACGCCAACAGATGCGCTGAGATGACTCCCTCCTACCACGTCCCCGTCAGCTGCACGGGCGCACTTTCTGCACGAGTTTCCGGACGTGTTACTCTCCAAGGCGGATCTCAAGACGGCTCCTCTGAAACCCATGAGGATTTACGTGAAGGAGGGAGCCGTACCATTCGCCATTCACACACCGAGGCAGGTTCCCTTCGCATTCCAGCGTCAAGTTCAGGAGGAACTTGAGTCCATGACACATCAGGGGATCATCAAGCCTGCCGGTGACGACCCTTCAGAGTGGTGTCGCCCACCAGTCGTCGTGGCTAAGGATAAAGGCGTGAGAATCACGGTTGACTTGACGAAACTCAACGCTCAAGTGGCCCGCCCGACACATCCTGCCCCAACCCCATTCACCGCCGTCCGCAGTGTCAACCCGTCAGCGCATTTTTTCACCACAGTGGACGCCTTGTGCGGGTACTGGCAGTTGGAACTACATGAGGACGACCAACACCTGACTACCTTTATCACACCATACGGCCGCTTTCAACACTGCAGAGGCCCCATGGGTTTCTCGGCTACCGGTGACGCTTACTGTCTCCGCGGCGACCTGGTCCTGCAGGCCTGCAGGGTGTAGATAACTGCGTTAAGGTGGTTGACGACATTCTCCTCTTCGACGACAACTTCCCCACGCATCTCCAACGTATTCACCAGATGCTCACTAGATGTCGCAAGTACGGGATCACACTTAACAAAGACAAGTTTGTGGTCGCCGCGCCTAGTATGAACTTCTGCGGGTATAACCTCTCAGCTGAGGGCGTGGCCACGGATGAGGACAGAATCAGTGCCATCCGGGACTTCGCGACTCCCGCTAACTTGACTGACCTCCACTCATTCATGGGCCTGGTGAACCAGCTGTCAAGAGTTCACCCCAGCCATCGCCGCTGCCGCCCAGCCACTCTGCCCCCTGATGAGCCCGAAAAGAACACTTACGTGGACACCTGATCACGACGAGGCCTTCAGTCGTGTCAAGACAGCACTGCTTCGACCGCCGATCCTCACTCACTTTGACCCAGCACTTCCAGTCATTCTTCGAACTGACGCCTCTCGCCTCTACGGGCTCGGTTACGCCCTTCTGCAAGACCATGGCCAGGGATGCACATGCCTCGTTCAGTGTGGCTCAAGATTCCTCGCCGACACCGAGACCCGCTACGCCACCATTGAACTCGAGCTGCTCGCCGCCGCCTGGGCCATGTCGAAGTGCAGGCCTTACTTGATGTTTACAAGCTTAACGTTGATGACGGACCACCGACCCCTGATCCCGATTCTCAACCACTACACCTTGGACGCGGTTGAGAACCCTCGCCTCCAACGCCTCAAGGAGAAGGTTTCGCCCTACCTGTTCACGGCCGTGTGGCGACTGTGGTGTGCTGGGAAGCAGCTCTGCATCCCCGATGCCCTGTCACGAGCCCCAGTTAGCCGCCCCACGCCAGAGGACGAGATGTTGTGCGCCGAAGCCGCAGCACACCTCAGGAGCGTCGTGTCCCTCAACGCCATCAACCAGGATCAGGACCCTTTACACCTCGATCCGTTACATCAAAACGCCGATAGGATGATCCAGGAACTCCGAGCCGCAGCAGCGACGGACCTGTCGTACACCCGCTTACGGGACTGAGTGACATCAGGATTCCCTCCTAATCGGTACACCCTGCACAGCTCTCTACTCCCCTAACTGGAAATTCCGTGACTGCCTGTACGCAGACGGGAAGCTGGTCCCGCATGGCCAGAGAATTGTGGTTCCTGCAGCCCACCGCCGCCGCACCCTTGCTCGGCTGCACAACAGTCACCGAGGTGTTGCAGCCATTAAGCGCCGGGCACAGCAGACTGTCTTCTGGCCAGGTATCGATGCAGACATTACCAGCAACGTGCAAGCCTGCGAGCCATGCCAGATCCTACAGCCCAGTCAGCAACAGGAACCACTGCTGTGCGACGACCACCCCTCGAGGCCTTTCGAGTCCGTCTCCGCAGACTTTTTCTCCATCGCCGGGAAGTCTTTCCTGGTCATCGCGGACAGACTCTCCGGGTGGCCTGTGGTCGTCCCCTGCGGGGCCGATACTACCGCCACGCACACTATACGGCTCTTCTGCCGGTACTTCCGGGAAGTTGGTGTCCCGCTCCGCCTCAGGACTGACGGCGGGCCCCAATTCACCAGCACCGACTTCCGGAACTTCACGGAGCGCTGGGGTGACCACCACCACGCGGTATCTTCGCCGCATTACCACCACGCGGTATCTTCACGGAGCGCTGGGGTGTCCACCACGCGGTATCTTCGCCGCATTACCCCTAGTCTAATGGCCACGCCGAGGCAGCCGTCAAGTCGGTGAAACACCTCATCCTCAAGACGGCGCCCAACGGCAACATCGACAGTGAAGACTTCGACAGGGGTCTCCTGGAGCTGTGCAACACTCCTAACTCCACGGGACGATCCCCTGCGATGACACTTTATGGCCACCCGCTCCGCTCCTGTGTCCCTGCCCATCCTGAGTCCTTCTCGGAGGAGTGGCAGGCCCGCACAGAGGACTGTGATCGCCGAGCTGTCGCCCGCGCTGAGCAGGTCAAGGCTCAGTACGACCAGCACGCCTGCCCCCTTCCCAGGCTGTGTGTCGGCCAGACCGTCCGTATTCAGGACCCGACATCACACCGCTGGGACAAGGTCGGGGCCGTTATGGGCTGCGGCACGACCAGGGACTTCGAGGTGCGTCTTCCTAGTGGGCGTGTCTGGTGGCGAAACCGTCATTTCCTGCGACTCGTTCCATCCCCTAGTGATGAACCCCTCCCACACATCCCTGTGTCCCCTTGCTCGGACGAGAAAATCACGTCCCCTTTAATTCACTCCCCAGTGACCCCGCGCCATTCTAAGAGGCTCATGGAAAAGGAGTCCGCTCGAGACTAAGAGCTACGAGCGTGAGGGGGGAGGGAGGTGTGGATATGTGATTACAGACAAGACAGTCACACATACATATTGGCACACCTTTTAATAAACATACACAGATTGTTACATAGCAACAGCGCATTGCCCCTCGGGCGCTCCATGTAACCAGTTGCTACACAGCAGGCGGACTGCTAACACCAGCTCTCCGCTGGTGGTCCCGCTTATCTCTGTTCTCTATCAATAAACACCTACGGAAGTAATGCTCGCTTCTCCCTCGGGTAACCTCCCCACAACCACTCCGGTTTATCACTGCAACACGAGCAACATCACCCACTCTCTTTCTATCATTCATTGATGATATTCGAACTCTTAACTCAATGCCCTATCCACTCCTACGCTGATCATTCTACCCTGCATTTTTAACGCCGTTCATTAGGCATCCAACTCAACAGGAACTAAGTGACTTACGGAGAAATGCCACTATATGTAGTATAGTGTAGTGTTCATGAGCAGGTTGTGGGTATTCTTCAGCACTCGACGATTGGCAAAAAATTTTGGCACCAAGCTCGCCACTTGCAGGCACTAGACACTCGGACACCGCCTCCCTTGTGTTCCATTTAGCACTTGGTCTTCTTGAGTACTCTGTAAACTAATACTCAACCAAAGATCTCTCCTGGTATGCTAAGTAAACTCAAACCTCTATGATTTATAAATTATTTTTAGCTTCCTTTGCCTTTATACAGACAAACTGTAGTTTGCTAAAATCTTTCATAAAAAATATTTGCCCAAACAGCAGTCCACACACAAATGATTCCACTCCGTAATTCAGACTCTTACAAACATCTAACCTGGATGTCGCTGCAGCAGAGTTAGGAGAAGTAGCACGCTGCTCACTGCTGCTGCGTGCTCGAGAGAGGATGACCGGGGTGGGTGTCAGCACTCCTGATTGAGATGGTTCTTCACCTTCTTCTCTTCCTGGAGGTCTTCCTGAATCCCCAGAAAAGAGGGAGTTCCTGGTTCCCTCACTAATCCTGAGGACACTGCCAGTTCCTCCACTGCCCCTCTTATCCCACTCCTCATTGTAGCGACTGCCCCCACGCTTCTCCCAGCCATGGGGATGGGGATGCTCATAGTTGTTGGAGTTACTTGATCCTCCCTTGAAGTCTGCAGGTGGCTTTCCCAAGACATGGATCACCGGTGCACGCATGGTGTCAGGTAGGAATGTCTCAAACTCGCGATCAGGCTGAAAGTAGAATAGGAGATCTTTTCTTATCATTTTATGCCTTTGTCATTGAGATGAATAATCTTTATATGTTGAATACAGACAAATTTGAATTGAGGCTTTTATCATCCAAGAACTCATGCAATCCACCCAAAGTTACTGCATTTTTGGATAATAAATAGCTAAATAACAAGAAAAGAAACAAAAAGGTTATGCAAGTTTTACCTATAGAATATATGTGCACCTAAAGAGACTGTTCCATGGGGTCCCAGTGGAGGAAGGTAATAGTAAAGGTCAGGTGTAACAACTAGGTCAACATAACATCAATAATGTCAATATCAGGACAGCATAGTGTAGCGTCCCTTGAGCCGGCGGTTTGTGATAAGGAGGAAAATTAAAGAAGGCATGTAAGGTATGTAAGGTATGTAAGGTATGAAGGAAGGTATGTAAATTATAATAAGAAAATGTAACAGGCCATCACAAATAAGCCTAACCTACCGGTAAGACAAGATCCTCATCACCCCGACACACACATATGGACACGGGCCAAAACACGACCTCTTCTGTCCCAATATGTGTCGTCCTAACAATTCATATAACAAAATCAATCTCCTAGCTGATTCAAACCCACTGATCAAATATCACACCAAAGGCAATCATAGGCTTGTTATTGCATGCTACCATTCAGAGGCAGGACACCTCCCAGCTTGAACTCTGCAACACACAGACATCACAATATATATTCACACACGGCTCAAGACACAAGTCCGAAGAACACACACAAGACGAAGATGATGGTAACAGGCAAGAAAATATAGCAAAATATACAAGTGGGAAGGTTTCCCTGTAGAGTGTGCTTTAGTGGAGTGCGAGTAAACTCTATTCGTTGCAAGGAATGTGACAAGTGGTGCCATAACAGATGTTCCGGACTAAAAAACCTGAATAGGGTGGTAGATTTCTGCTGTCCAGCGTGTGTAAGAAGAATCAATGGAGGGGAACCGCCAGAAGATGAAGAGGTAGAAACTAGTTTTGTTATCTTGGTGACATGTTAGATAGCGAGGGTGGAATGGAGAGATAGCTGATAAACTGCTGATAAACAAGTTTTGCTGATCAGTTTTGCTGTATGGTTATGAGACATGGGCTTTGCCAAAGAAGTTGGAGGATGTGTTGGCTGGTTGTGATCGGAGAATGTTGAGGTATATGACTGGGATCACATGGAGAGATAGATGAGGTGTTCAGTTAAGAGGTGGCAAGAAGTGAATTGAAGGAGCTTAGTGCAGTGCTAGGAGATTGAGGGGGTTTAGGCACGTGAAGAGGAGAGTAAGTGGTGAGGCATTGGGGAGAACTGTTGGAGTGGAAGTTTCAGGTCGCCGTCCACCGGGCAGGCCAAGGAAGGCATGGAGGCAGTGTGTTGAAGAGGATCTGGTAGCACTGGGCATTGAAGAAGTTGAAGCAGTGGATAGAGATAATTGGAAGCATATCATCGACCATCTAACCTCATAAGACATTATGGGTAAAGCTGACTTTAAACAGAAAGATGATGATGATTTAGCATATTGTTCCAGCAGAACATGCTGTTTTCTTTATGGTCTTAAATAAGCCTAAATGTCTTGACAATTTTTCATTTGATAGTTGTAGTGCCTTAACCCTTCGCACCCAGATCTTTCCTTTACTATAAAAAATTGTCTGTTGTTAGCCATAAAATTACAAAAAGTAGCTGAATATACCAAATTAGCTAATGGACAAGGATACTAAACAGGTCATATCTATAAAATATTGCTTATATTCACTAAAAATTGTCTAATGGTAGCCAAATTACAATGGAAATTACGTTCTGGGTCTCAAGTGGTTAAGGTGACCGTCACCCCATTCCTTAACTGAATGGATATTTTTTATTTTTCTTTTTTGCTAGTGTGTATTTATACAGTGATGTTCCATATCAAGTATCATTTGAATCACGCAACAAATAACAGCAAAAAATAATATTATTAATTTTGTAAAAAACAAAAATTCAATATTTATTGGGAACCCAATGGCTCCCATTAATGAAAACAAATGTACTGAGCTTCACCATTCCAAATGATGCTATTGAAATTTGAAATGATACAATGAAATACACTGAAATTTGCCTTTTACTTAAGCCATAATTGCAATTGCAATTTTTGGGCAAATTTTGAATATACACTCAACCCTTGATTAAACGAACTCATCTGCTACCAGACAAGCGGACCAAACCATTCAAAAAGTACACTGCTTGAAAAATGTGTCCGCTAGGTCGCAGGGCGAGCAGTGCTGGTGTTCCCGCCAAATCCACCATGTATTGCCAGTCGCTGTTTACCTCCCGACCCAGCCACACGGTCTGGTTCTTTTTGTGATACTCTGTTTATCAGGAGCACTGACTCTCACATCCTCCCTCAACCCAGCCTGTCAGCACACTGAGTCTTGTCCACACCCGCCTAGCAACACACAGTCGCCACAAACACACGCATTACCTGACATGGAGTGGAAAATAAAAATAAAGAAGGAGGAAGTTTGTGAATTGTTGAAGGAATTGGAGGAGAGGAATGCAATAGGACCAGATGGAGTGTCGGGTTATGTTTTAAAGGAGTGCAGAAAGCAGTTGGTCGCAACAGTATATATAAGAAAGTCTTCATTAACAACAGGAAAAGTGCCAAAGGTGTGGAAGAGAGCAGATATAATGCCTATATATAAAAATGGAAAGGAGGAACCATTAAATTGTAGACTAGTGTCATTGACTAGACCAGTATGCAAGATATGAGAAAATAATAAAAAAGCAATGGACGGAATATTTGGAAAATTAAGGTATAATAACAGACCGGCAGTATGGTTTTAGGAAAAAGAGTTCATGTGTGACCAACTTAATAAGCTTTTACTCAAGAGTAATTGATATAACACAAGAAAGAGATGGATGGGCAGACTGTGTATATCTAGATCTTAAAAAGACATTTGATAAGGTTCCCCATGAAAGCCTACTTTGGAAATTGGAAAATATTGGAGGTATCAAAGGGATGATCAAAACCTTGATGGGAAGTTATCTGAGAGGAAGAGAAATGAGAACTAGGGTTGTAGATTTTTTGAATTTTAAACACAAAACAAATTAAAAATCCGATTTATTTGATTTAAATCAGATTTATTTGATTTAAAGTTTTTTGTTTTTTTATTTGATGTTCTAAATGAAATCTAACTACTACAGGATATTATTTAGCATATTCATAACTAAAAATAAAAAGAATAAGTGAATTAATAATGCATATAACAAGAAATACAGATGAATTTACATATTTTCTATTTCTGTGATGGACGTTTTCACATCAATAGGCCTATGTCATAGACCACTGTATACCTGGACTGCACACGCGACAATGTTTTGAATTGCGGGGCTGCATAGGGCCTGCGGGGCGCCCGACAAAGAGATATAGTGGCTTATGGACTATGATATAGACTGGTTTATCAGTATATATGATATACTGTAATCTTCGTAAATGTTTGTTCTATAATATTATCAAATAAAAAACAGTAAAACACGCTAAAGAAATGCCATTACGAGACTATGAAGAAATATGCATGAACTTAATATTCACTTAACTCTTCGCCATTTAAAACTTTGCGAGTCAACTTTTATAATGAAGAGTATCAATAGAAGCGCAATTTCATTAGCTTTCCATTGCTATATTTCGTTATCTGATAAATTAATTAGAGCCATGCATAAATTAGCGTTAAATAAATAAATAAAATCATCAATCGGGTAATTTTCCCGATTGATGATGTTATTTATTTACTTATATATTTCGTTTTCTGATAAATGAATTAGTACCATGTATAAATTAGCATTGACTAAATAAATAACATCATCAATCGGGAAAATTACCTGATTGATGATTTTATTTATTTAGTTAACGCTAATTTATGCATGGTTCTAATTCATTTATCATATAACGAAATATAGCAATGGAAAGCTAATAAAATTGCGCTTCTATTGATACCCTTCATGATAAAAGTTGACTTGCAAAGTTTTAAATGGCAAAGAGTTGAAGTGAATATTAAGTTCATGCATATTTCTTCAGTCTCGTATTGGCATTTTTTTTAGCGTGTTTTACTGTTATTTATTTGATAATATTATAGAACAAACATTTACGAAGATTACAGTATATCATATATACTGATAAACCAGTCTATATGATCCGTATATATATATATATATATATATGAATCCGAGCGGCCCTCCGACTTCAGCCCCTTGTGCGACAGGCCGATATTCCGTGCGCAGTCCAGGTATACAGTGGTCTATGCCTATGTCTATAAGCGCGTTTTTGCGACGTTTGCCAGGCCGGTCTAGACTGGCCCAGGCTGCACTGATGCTCGCGAAAACACATCCAGACTGGCCCTGTCCCATTCGTGGTTCCTATTGGCTGGGGCATCGAGTGGGCGGTCTTTACCGTCCTGCAATCTTTACCCCCCCCCCCCAAGATACACCAAATTATTATTAATTTGACCTCCAGTAATAACCTCCTAGCTGGCATATGAAAGGTCATCATTATGTCTGTGATGAGTCAGCTACACCAAATATTGCCTGATTTTGCTATATCATACTGTTCGGCCTAATTTTTCATAGTCATTTCAACAATCCTTGCTACTTGACTTCCCAATGGGAAGTCAATCGGATTCAATGGGATTTCTGTTGTAGTAATAATTACTTCAGCGGTTAAACAAGAGAATTATAGAGTATCTATTTTTTTTATTTATCATAATGCATATTAAACTTTGGTTAATATCACTTTGGCTTTTTAGAGGCAAAAGTAACATGCACATTCAACTTTTGTTTATAGTATGGTGGCTTTCTGTACAATACAACAAAAATATATCTATAATTGAGGGAAAAAAATTCTGTGAAAACAGCCACATGGCAATTTGCTATCTAAAAGTGCCACAGTGGATTCCCCCGCACCACTCATTGTGTCTCATTATGATATAATTATACTACAATGATAAAATTGGTGTTCATAAAGCCCATTTACTTAATTTTCCTTCTTTCCCCTCTCGTTTTCAAATAATGATAAGGTTATGATTTAAATCAATTTTTTTTTAAATCATTTGATTTAAATCAGTGATTATAATCAACTTGGTTTAAATCAAACAACCCTGATGAGAACAGTAGTAAAGGATGACAAATCTGAATGGAGAAAGGTATTTAGTGGGGCACCACAAGGATCAGTGTTGGCACCAATAATGTCTATGATTCACGTCAATGACATGACTGATGAAATAAAAAGTTATATAAGTTTGTTTGCGGATGATGTAAAACTATTAAGAGAAATAAAAAGCTATAAAGATTGTGAAACACTACAAAATGACCTGAACAAGATCTATGAGTGGAGCAGAAGATGGGAAATGGAATTTCATGTGAATAAGTGTCATGTGATGGAAATTGGAAAAAGCAAAGAGATATAAATGGCCATATAAAATGAGAAATTATGTAACAACAAAGGTTCATGAAGAAAAGAACCTGGGAGTGTTAATGCAAGAAAACCAACAACCAGAAAAACATCTAGATAAAATATTTGGATACGTACAGGATGTTGTATAAGAAACATCTCAGTATTCAGATCCAGTTTGCCAAATTTTTGTATGTATTTTCTATAAAGAGTTTTGCCAAACATTAGGATTTAACCTTGGAGTTTATCCAAAATTTCGGATTTTCCCCTTAAGAGTTTTTCAAAACTGAAGGATTTCCCTAGTTTTTCAAAAAAATTGATTTTTCAGTGATTTTGCCTGTTTTCCGAGAAGTTTTAAGGTTATTTCCCCCCAAATTAGTATGTTTAAGTTATATTACAACAGGCAAATCTGTGAATTACGTCTCCCCACCCAAAACCCCCGCATTCCCACCAGGTCCCTAAGATCATAAGGGGGAGGGGGCGTAGAAGCAAACAGAAGCATTACCGACGGTATTTATTTTTGTGTTAAAACACATAAAAACACATCGGAATATCATAGTTTTGATCACCAAATGGGTTATGGTCTTAATGTAAAAATTTACCAAAAAATATTAACCTAACCTCACCAATGATGTTGCGTACCTGGAACTGTCGCCAATAGGAATTCTCGCCGACATCGGCGAGTGTTCCAATTTTTCACGTCGGTGAGTGTTCCTATTTTCGGCGAGTTTCAATTCTTGCTTGATCTTGATATTACAGTACCCAATATATACATTTAAACAACTTGTACCCGTGTTTCTACATTCATGGATTTACCGTATTTTACGGCTTATAAGACGCTGCACCTTGGAAGACGCACCCTGATTTTGGAAAGAAATTTCGAAGAAAAAAATAAGAAAACAGACCACCAAAACATTTTCACACAAGAACACTCACTATTCATTATCTTCATTCAGCACTGCTCATCAGCCATTATTATTTTTTAGCTTGTATGCGATATTATACCCGTAAGTAAATAGTTTTGATGATTTCACCATGGGTGATAATTTCCCGGACTGAAAAGAGCTTGTGATACATGTGACAGCCTGGTGGTGGTGGTAAATGATACATGTTGGCTGGCTGATCATGTACACGCAGGTCGGACGGCGGTAGTGAAAACAAAGCCGACTGCAGCAGTGTGCAGCTGCGTGCCTGGCGTACCAATCAGTCTGGCTTTGTCGTCCGAGTGTAAACACCTCCTCCCACATCCTCCCGTGCCTCACTACGTTGCCTGCCTCCTATGCCTCACCACGTATTTTTTTATTTTACTGTATGCGTGTAGTATTTGTGATGGCTGCATGTACATAAGTATACAAACTTTCATCTAATGTAACAAAGTTCCTTATACACGGAATGGCTGTTGGCGCCAATCTGCCGAGGCGGAACAGCTCCCGCCAGTACCTTAGTAAACACAGCGTGAGGACAGATTAGTTGATTTGAATGTCTTATGGTATTCGAAATACTTGTAACAGGTAAGTACTGAGGTTACATCATATAAAAGGCTGAACTGAATAGCTACCTAAGCTAACCTCCTAAAACATTCATCTTGGAAGACACACAAGTATTTTCAGGGTTTTTTTTATGGGAAAAAGTGCGTCTTATAAGCCGTAAAATACGGTAATACCAGCGATAGCATGAACAGTTAGGTTAGGTTATGTCGGTTAGTTAACCAATGTCCAGGTTAGGTTACCTAATGAGCGGGGGTCTGCCCCCCCAGTTAGGTCAGGTTACATTACCAATGTCAAACTGCAGTTTTAATGCTTTGGGACAAGCATAGGTAAAACTGCAGTTTAGTACAATGCTCCCTATTGACCAATACTCTCCAGACATAACTGGGGTGAATGCGCCCCCTCAGACCCCCCGCCAGTTAACTAACCTAGCCTGGGCATTGATTGCATAACCTAACATCACTGGGGGCGTTTTGCCCTCCCAAACCCCCCTATGTTATTTATAATTTCCGACGGGTGTTGTAGGGGTTAGAAATGCTGCAGATGGTCAGATCTACAAGTTACAGACAGTTATAACTACGTGCCTTGTAATGCATTAAACTAAAGTAGATCCTTCCTACCGGTAGGATGCCTTATTCTAGATTTTACCAGGTTAGGTTAGTTTATGGAGGTTAAGTTAGAAATAATTTTTTTCTTGGGTCCTGCTAGGAGGTTATTGGTGAGGGTAGGTTAGTAATATTAACAATATTTATTTTGTGAGGGGTCCAGGGAGTCGTTTAGGGGGGTAGTGGGGAAGGGAAAGGGGAATCTCTCCCCCACTTTTTAATTAGTTGCGTTTTAGAGGTATCTGAAGGGATTTGTGATGGCCTGGAGAAAAAAAGCCTGCTAATTAGAGCATTAAAGGACTATAATTTTACCATTAACCCAATTATTCATCTATTACAAGTGGAACTGTTGGCGAAAATTTCGGTATTTTGGTACTTTCAACCAAAGTACGAGGGCAAAAGTACAACCAAAATTAAGTACGAGGTTAAAAGTACTCTTTTCCTATGTATTTGTATATGTTAAGAATTCAAAATCGGCGGAAATGCATCATTTTGCAGATATCCCCCCTTTATCCTTGCTTTAGGTTAGGCTACTCAACGAACGTCCAGGTTAGGTTAGCGAACTAGCGGGGGTCTTGGAGGGCGTAGCCCCCCCAGTAATGTCAGGTTACGTAACAAATTTCCATGTACGTATTGTATTAAACTGCAGTTTTACCGTAGTAGTTACTAGGTCTTTTTCCAGGAATAGGCAAGTAATTCCCGTAGACTTTATTGGTAATATATTGTTGTATTTCCAGCCGTATGTCACCCCATAGTGTTTTCTGGTTATATTTTAAGGCATCCACATCATATACTACCCTTACAGAACTAGTTGTCACTTTCACCGCCCAAAACCCCATGTTCCCGACAGATACAGTAAACCCTCAAAATTAGCGACCTCATAATTGCTGACTTCACTAATGGGCAACTACACTGAGTCACTAATGGGCAACTACACTGAGTCACTAATGGGCAACTACACTGAGTATTAAGATCCTGTGCCAAATGTCCACAAATATTGATTAAATAGGCAACTTGTGGACCAATATTTGATGTTATGTTAACCACTGTAAGGTACTCAAGTGTTCTTGTGTTGAATATCAGGTTTTCACTATTAAAACCAATGGTTATGATATACTCATGTCCATATCATGAACATAGGTTTGAAGAAATGATATTTGAAGGTATGCTATACTCCTGCATGGTCCAATAGCCTCCAAGGAAGTATTACGTCAAAATGTTTGGGTGAATATGTTTCTCCATTGATGCTGAAAGACTATAGATGCTCGCACAAGGGTAGTATGATTTCTTATTCTATAAAAACCATGATTAACGCCATGGCTAATTTCGCCATCCGACATTTCTGAAATAAACACGGCCCCATCTCAGGCCGTCTGCCACATGTACGATGTAGCCTACATAGTCTGGTGAAGCAATCACATAGGTGAGAGCTGTTTAAACTTCCTCAGGAAGGCACATGTGAGGCGGAGGATCTACTGTTTTCTTCCGAGGCCTCCAGTGGCCAGGCCTCCGGTGTTCCAGGCCTTGGGCCTGGCCAGCCGCCAGCCACATGTTGGTTTGTTTACAAACGTCTTGTCGTACAATTCTCTGGCAGCAAATCAGGGTTGTTTGATTTAAATCAAGTTGATTTTAATCACTGATTTAAATTTTTTTTTCTTTTTTAATCACTGATTTAAATCATAACCTTATCATTATTTGAAAACGAGAGGGGAAAGAAGGAAAATTAAGCAAATGGGCTTTATGAACAGTAATTTCATTATTGTAGTATAATTATATCATAATGAGACACAATGAGTGGTGCGGGGGAATCCACTGTGGTACTTTGAGATAGCAAATTGCCATGTGGCTGCTTTCACAGCAGAAATATTTTTTTCGCAATTATATATATATATTTTTGTTGTACTGTACAAAAAGCCACACTACTATAACCAAAAGTTAAATGTGCATGCTACTTTTGTTTATAAAAAGCCAGTGATATTAACCAAAGTTTTATATGCATTATGATTATCAAACAAAAAATACAATTCTCTTGTTTAACCGCCGAAGTAATTATTACTAAAGTAAAGATCCCATGTAATCTGATTGACTTCCCATTGGGAAGTCAAGTAGCAAGGATGACTATGAAAAATTAGGCCGAACAGTACGATAAAGCAAAATCAGGCAATATTTTGTGTAGCTGACTCTCATCACAGACAGAATGATGACCTTTCACATGCCAGCTAGGAAGTTATTACCGGAGGTCAAATTAATAATCATTTGGTGTGTCTTGGGGGGGGGGGGGGGGGTAAAGCTTGCAGGACAGTAAAGATCGCCCACTCGATCCCCCAGCCAATAGGAACCACGAAAGGGACAGGGCCAGTCTGGATGTGTTTTCGCGAGCATCAATGCAGTCTCGGCCAACCTAGATTGGTCTAGACCGCCTGACAAACGTTGCGAAAACGCACTTATAGACTTAGGCCTATTGATGTGAAAACGTCCATCACAGAAATAGAAAATATGTAAATTCATCTGTATTTCATGTTATATCCATTTTTTTTCACTTATTCGATCTCTTTTTAGTTATAAATATGCTAAACAATATCCTGTAGTAGTTAAATTTCACGTAGAACATCAATTTAATAAAAATCTTAAAAATTGATTTCAATCAAATAAATCGGTTTTTTTTTTTTTTAATAACAAAATCAACAACCCTGCAGCAAATATATTAATATGGTTATAGTTGTTCATTAATGGATTAATCTAAATTTCTACTCTGATATAATGCTATATTGATTATACGAGACGCTTACCGAATCAGGATTTGTATGTACGAGTTGATTTTATGGAGAAAATAATTACTATTGTACACATATATTTTAATTTTCTATACATCCTAGACACCAATGTTACATTTGTTAAATGAATTTGAATAATCTTTTGATTTGATAAAACTGTATAGAAGCATGTAAAAAAATCATCTATGAAGTCCTCAAAACATGTATATTTGAGTGAGATTCACAGGCTCTAACGGGATCATAAAACTGAGTGCAGTGGCCCATTAGCGAGTTCATCCCCAAAAATTTCAAAATTTAAAAATTGCAACATAATTTTTTTTAATGGAATGAAACAGTTTAAACATGGCGCGCAGTTGTATACTAGACCAGTGCTATTCATCCTGGGTGGACGGTCCACCTTAAGGTGGACGGCTGTTTTGGGGTGGATAAGAGGGTGGACGAGATCATGCCCACGTGTCAGTATAGACAGTAACGATTTTCTGATGCGCCGTATGTTTTTCTGGTGTGTTTTTATGTGTTTTGAATGAGTCTGCTAACCATTTCTGTCGCAATGGTTTTTTTTTAGGTAGATAAAGGTTAGGGTTTTTTTTTTTTTTTTTAGTTAGGTAAAGGTTAGGTTAGGTATTAGGTTAGGTTAGGTTAGGTTAGGTTAAGTTAGATATGGGTTAGGTATAGGTAAAGGTTAGGTTAGGTTTAGGTTCATTATTTTATTTTTTGCATTTTTGCAAAATAAAAAAAAAAAAAAAAAAATGCGACAGAAACGGTTAGCAGATTCATTCAAAACACATAAAAACACACCAGAAAAACATAAGGTGCATCAGAAAATCGTTGGTTGGGTGAAACTATAAATTGACCTCAGTGTTTTTCTGATTTTGAAGTCTTGGATACCTAGTATATGACAACATGATGTAGTAGGCTGAGAACATGATGATGGTATGCAGACAGCAGAACAGACACTGGAGGTACAAATGTCCTACTTGATTACCAGACACCTTACTTTGATGCAGGAAAACCTTGACTTATATTTCCAAGACCTGACCTCCAACATGTGGGTGCTTACTCCATTTTCAGATGATGGAACTGATCATTCTGATGCCCTATTGGAGCTTTGAGTGTAATATTCTCAAAAAGCAGCTTTCAAAACATTTGGACATCCCATGCATTTCTGGGTTGCCCTGCTTGATACTCAGGAATACAAGGAGTTAGCTGAGCAGGCAACAGCCATGTTTGTGCAGTTGCCTAGATTATATCTGTGTGAGCAAAGTTTCTCAAGCTTAGTTTTAATCAAGGCAAAGAAAAGGAATGCCATTCTAAATTTGGATCCTATCATGCAAGTTGCTTGAAAATCATCTGATGCCTCGATTTAAGCCGATAGCAGACAAATTGCAACAGCAGCCAGGCTACTGATTTTTATTTCTTGAAGGAAAAGGCTTTGTTTTCTGGATTACCAAATATAACACATAGTATGTGCCATTTTACTTTAGTTTCATGAAGAAAAATGCATTTGCTCTGGAATTCCTAAGTTATCTTTATTTTGTTCTTGTATATTTATAGTTTTAGACCGCATGTGAAGAATATGTAAACTGTAAATAGAAAATGAGTGAAACAGCTTATTCCTACTTATACATTTGTAGATTGATATAGTCTATATATGATATATGTAGTATATTTACAATGTCAAGAGCTGTGAGATTTTAGAGATTAAAAAAAATTGAGGTGGACAGCTTTTACCAAATCACCACTAGGGGTGGACGACATAAAAAAAGGTTGAAGAGCACTGTACTAGACCATGGCAATGGTAGATTGCACAGCGATCACATAAAGTTGGCAGTCTTTCTCTGCTCGCTCTCTCAGCACGGGAACACAGTGAAGTGATAATTACAGTACAGCATGTCTCCAAAACGACTTTCATGTCCAGCAGCTGGTAATCCTAAACCAAAGCGAATAAAGCATACCTTGACTCTAGAGGATAAAGTTAAAATACTTGACATGGTTAAAGGTGGAAAAACAAATTCAGCCGTTGCCAGAAAATTTGAAATTAATGAAAGTGCTGTGTGGTACCTGAAGAAACAAGAGGCCCAGATAAGGCATGCTGTTACCACGAGTGTTAGTGGAAGTAATAAAAATGAAAATTCATTGTCTATGCCAGTAAATAAGGTTCATAGGCTATAGAAACATAATTTTAGAAAGGCGTCAAGAATTGCCGAAAATTCATGAATTACCGAGGGGGGTTGCAACGTATCCCTCGCGAATTTTGAGGGTTTACTGTACTTTACATAAGTACAAAACTCTTTGCCACTTTCCCCACCCAAGACCCCTGCGTTCCTGATGAGCCCCCAGATTTGTTATGGACGGGGGGGGGGGGGGGATAACTGCAAAATGAGGCATTTCCGACAATTTTTTATGTGGCCATTATTCTTAACGCATCAAAATAAGTGTGAAAAGAGTACTTTTGACCTCGTACTCAATTACTGGTTGAGAGTACCACTGGTTGAGAGTACCAATTTACCAAAAATTCCACTTCGGTGATTGTTCTTTGTTTGGGTATTATTCTCGTTTGACACCGAATTCGCTTTGGAATTTCTAATATAACAATATGTTGTCACTTTTTCCATCCAGTCAGCCGTTTTTAAATAATCCACAATCAAAATCTGCCAATTCACCTAGCTTCCAAAACGCTCCTGACCAGTGGCGGCACGTGGCATAGGGCTGCAGAGCTGCAGCACCCCCAGACACTCACTGCCAGGTGTATGATGCCTTTAGAGACAAAGCAGAATTGATACAGTACTAACAAATATATCATAATAAAAAGTAATTATATGTTATTTAATTATTTTCAATACGTTACTAAGTGAATTTTCATTAAAACCAAACCAAAATGTAAGTTACTTTTATATTTGCTGTACGATTCATATCTGCGCCGCCGCCGCGCCACTTGTGAACACAATGAGCTGCAGTCGGGGCAGCTAAGTCTCGTCCCTCTCGTGTTTACAGTGTGTGTAGACGGTGTGGTTAAATCGTGCTTTCTTTAATTACCCTATGACGATGGAAAATAGAGTGAAGTATTTGCCAAACATCAACTTTTCCCAGCTGACATTAAATGAAGACTGAAATCAAGCGGTACCGACTTTATTTTTCAAGTAATACTGTAATTCTACTATCACCACTTCAGCCATCCCCTCTACTACCAACACTACCACCCCCACCATTTCTTCTACCACCACCACTACTACCATGCCCTGAAATCCACGAACATCAACTACAGCTCATATCTGAAATAGGTCAAATTTGTGTATCCTACTGTTGTGTGAAGCTTGCAGTCCCTCCATTGTATTTCATCACGAGCCGCCACTGCTCCTGACAACTAGCAGACGACGCACCATGGCTCGATAACATCACGAAAGGCAGCTTCCCCTCCCCCCCGCAGTAATACAAAAGCACGTAAACACAGAAATAAAGAGAGAAAAATAGTACTTGAAGAATTTTGGGAGTTTCTGATATTTTTTTTTTGCGATATGGCACATACTTGCATCCTTTATGGGTGCAACAAGAAAGCTGTGCCTTTCCAAAGAGCATAGCACCCGTTTCCGACCAATACGGCCACGATAAATGTGTGGAGATGGTTTGCGCGCAAAGCGCAAACCATCTCCACACATTTTGACAACACCATTTTGACAACACATCTCCACACATCTCCACAAATTTTGGGGGAAGGCAGGCTGTGTGATGCATTTTGTCAGCCTCCCGGGACGTCATCAGCAAGTTTCGCGTTGCGGCAGGAACGGGGCAGAATTTTCTCCCCACGCTTTTTACAAAAGTCGTGTTTTTACGGAAATAAGACGTGGAAATGAATATATTTTTGTGGATTAGCTTTTTTGAATGAACATTACAACATACAGATGCAAAGAAAAAATGGGTCTGGACGATTACTTTAAGCTAAAGGTTAGGTTAGGTATAAGTTCAATTAGGTTCAATTTGTTTTTCAATAATATTTGTGGCAAATCACTAAAAAAAAAAATCTTAAATAAAATAAAAAAAAAAAAATAGTGATTTGCGACAAACAGTTAGCAGATTCATTCAAAACAAATCAAAACTCACCAGAAAAACATAGGGTAAATTTCTAGTGATTGCCCATACTCTCCCCCTTCCCCCAAAAAAGCTTGGGGACCCGTGGGAATGTGGGGTTTTCAGGTGGGGAACAACTAATGCGTCGGAAAAAGTCTTTTAGGAGTTATGTAGGGGAGTCGAAATTCCCTAGATCTAGGGAAATTTACCAAACTAAATTTAACCTTCTAGATGGCCCCCACAGTAATCTAACCTAACCTCCTAACGGGGGTCCCTCGACCCCCCGATAATCTAGCCTAACCTCCTCACTAAATTTAACCTCACCACCTAGCGGGGGGCTCCGCTTCCGTCGACCCCCCCGATAATCTAGCCTAACCTCCTAACTAAATTTAACCTCACCACCTAGCGGGGGGCTCCGCTCCCCTTGACCCCCGATAATCTAGCCTAACCTAATTTAAACTAACTTCCTAAAAGGGGGAGTCCGTCCCCATCGACCCCTAGTAACCTAACAAAATGTCACCTTAGTTTTAACGGGGGAGCTCATCTTGGGGACACTCCCATTGCCCCAGGTCCCCAAGCTTGTTTTGGGGGAAGGGGGAAGTATGGGCAAACACTAGAATAATTCCAAACATAGTTTCGTCCACCAAAGTGAATTCGGTGTCTAACTGGAAATTTACCTCGGTCCGTGTCGGGACAAGAATTTCGATGAACGAGAGAGGGCTTATAATTAGAACATGACTGTGTCTGGATACAAGTATTTTTCACCTTTCTACTGTTTCTATAGGTCAGAACGAGTGTGAAAGTAACAATGAAATGTTGTGCAACCATTATTTTTGTCATAGGCTAGGTTAGGTGGTAAATTTACGGTTTAGGTCATCCCGCGATTTAGAGGCTGAAACTTAGTTTTCCTGAATAGTTTTGATGTGCTTTCAATGAATCTGGCATTCGTTTTTGCTGGAAGTTAATTTTTTGTTATACCTAGGTGTTGGGGGTGCCCGTCCCGCTGCCGGGCTAAATCTGTCACACGTCAAAATTAGGGTCGGTACCTTAATTCACCCTTCCTTTTCTTTCTCATAGCATAAATGTAGTTCGACATGGGTCAAAACAGGAACACTAGTCTCTGATGTTGATATTACAGTGTAATTCTCTTTTTTTCTAGATACCATCTGTTACTAAACCAAACCCATCTCTAACCTAACCTAACCTAATCTGATTTGACCTAACTTAACCGTTACTGGCTGAAATAACTCTAGATTTTCGAAAGTACATGTACGCCATTATTATTTAATTGCGCAATTGGAAATGGGGTTCAAAATATTCAGAATGAGGAGATCTACACGATGAGACAGGTTAGAATTGTCAGGCTCGAGGATGACTTAAATCATAATAATACCGGCTAGGTTAGGTTAGGTTAGTTTGAGGTTTAGGTTAATTAGAGGGTTAGGTTAGGTTAGTTAAATGGTTTGATTAGAGGGGATTTTGATTATATGATGCTATTACAAATTGAGTGTTCTTTCCAGTCAAAACGTCTAAAAAGTGTATATCTAGAAATTTGTCATCACTTTTTTGAATTGCAATGAACACTTTTTGAAGGTTTGCACAGGAAAAAAACTATCTCCATTAAGAAACGCATCACATACTAAGCGAGAAAAAAATCGATCTTTCTGAAAATCTTGCAACAGTCATAAAGTAAATATTTACCAACGAGTCCCAGGTACAAGTGAGGTAATAGGAGCGCTGCATTATGTGATAGTATCCTTGACCAGGTACCCTACTATCTAGTCATAACAAATACTTTACATGATGTACTCTGGGTATATACACACAATACCACGGTAACAATTGCTCCAGTAGGCGAGGTGTCGGCAGCCACAGGTTTACACACACACACAGCAGGCTCTTGGAACAAAAATTATAAGTTGTATGAAGGTCGACGATAAGGCCATAAGTGTTGAGTTAAGGTGGCCGCCTCAAGCCTCTAGGCACTCTTATACACACCTTATGGAACACTTTCCTTAGCTTCTTCTTATATTTTCCTTTGTCGCCAACATCGGCCATAATAATCCTCAACAAGACATGTTTTTTCTGCGCTCCGCATTCTGTGTTTCACTACCGTGCAGCCATGTTGGCACACTGCTGGCTGCTGCACAGACTGCTGCGTTCAGACTCGTCATATATTATATACCCCCTCGGTGACTACATCTCTTGTTTTCTCAACGTATTACAATTCATCTATATGACTACGTAAATATATATTCACCTACTAACAAGTCAATCCCAACCGTAAAATATTCAAAGGATTTTCATATGAGCTATTCAATGATATTCTATAAATTGGTTTATCATAGCAATATTACTTGGATTTATCAATCGCTTATGTTACCATAAACCTATGTAGTTGACTGTTAATAATATTATAAACAACATAAGGAATAGTGCCGTCGTTATGATTATATGGCGCGTAATTTAAAAGTAGGTAAAAGCTGATAACGAGAGTAGGAAATTTACCATTTTTTACGAGATTACATAATGTGAGACATTATATTAAAGTAATCTTCCAGACCCATTTTTGCTATGCACAGGTATGTTGTATGTTCATTCAAAACACCTAATACACTAAGAATAATTAATTTCCACTCCTTATTTCCGTAAAAACGTGATTTTTGTAAGATGCACGGGAATAATCTGCCCCGTTCCAGCCGCTGCGCGAATATTACTGATGTCACAGTAGGAGGTTCACCTAATATTCCTTAGCTATAGGTTCTGTGGAAATTAACCACTATACCACCCTCTCAATCAATAGAGAGTGGTAGTTTTGTCCCCTCCCCTTTTGTAATGAGGGAGGTGTTGTTCGCTTCCCTGTAGGTAAGGGAGAGGAGGAATAGAGTTATAATGGTATTGGGTATAAATTAAGGTAATATAAGGGGTTTTCTGCGGGGGAGCAAGGGAAATTTCGCTTGCAATAAAAAAAAATTCGATTGCTCAAATTTCTTTTGCTGTTCAATCATCCAGGGAAGATCATTGCCCGACCCGCAAGAATTTGTTGCGGCAGCAAGCGAAATGTTTGTTTGGGCACTGTCGCGTTCGGCTGACGTGGCGGTGGTTTGTGCTTCAATAAAATGTGACAATAGTGTACTTTAGTTAAAATCAATCACTCCTTCTTATTTTAATATCTTATTCTATAATCTTGAATCAGGTAAGTGAGGTTGCGGCGTGTAAATAAGGATAAAATAACCGGCACATCTTTACATATTCCTATATATGCATTCAAACAGTCTTTACACACACAACACAGCGAACAGCCTCCGTCGGCCATCTACCATCATCCTGTCCACTTGTGCATTCCTCTGTTCCAAGCTTCTGTGCTGCTTTATTGACAATACGAGCGTCACTTTTAGGTAAGAACATAGAACTGATCCAGCATAAAATCACTCGATAAACTTTGGTCCGCTGCCATGTTTTGTTTATATCTCAGCCGCCGCCCTGCCATCTCAGGAGCAAGCGACGGCAACGTTTTCTGCGGGGGGAAAGTGACCGCTTGCAAGCGAAAAATTTCGCTTGCAAGCGAAATCCCCCGCAGAAAACGCGACAGTCGTTTTACCAAAGACTAATCTGCGATTTTCTGTGGTATTTCAGCTCTCTGTCCTGGAGGACAGACATTCTTGTCTGAACAAAATTTGAAGGCATTTGCAGTGGCCTACTCAGTCAATCAAAGTGATTTAAAACAAGAGATACCTATAGTGAAAAAATTACTCATGAAAGGACCTGAACAACCAACATCAATTGCACAATTCCTGTCATTCATATGTCCGTACAAGGCTGCATTTGATTGTTTATACAA
Source organism: Chionoecetes opilio (assembly GCA_016584305.1). Classification (NCBI taxonomy): domain Eukaryota; kingdom Metazoa; phylum Arthropoda; class Malacostraca; order Decapoda; family Majidae; genus Chionoecetes; species Chionoecetes opilio. Next base: position 282,354 of record JACEEZ010017506.1, on the reverse strand, counting down.
GTTATTGTTGATAGCCGTAACTCTTCATGTTACCAGCGCTTCATGTGAGAGGAGTTTTTCAAAAATGAAATTAGTGAAAAACTTTCTCAGAAATTCTATGACAAGTGACAGACTGAGTAACATTGCACTATTGTCGATTGAAAGTGCACTCACTGAGAGAATTGGTTTAGATTGCTTTGTTGATGAATTTGACAGTCGGCATGATAATCGTAGGATTAAGCTGCACTAAATATATCTTGTTCTTGTTCTTGTTTCAAGTTTAGAGGGTCATGCCTCACAGTCGTGGTGGTCCACCGCTGCTTGTAGTCTTGGTGTCCCTGTGTAGAAGGTCCACTTGATCTACGATTGAGTTGGGGGCTCGACAGCGGGCAGTGTAGCCAGGCACTGGGGGCTCATCTGGCAAGGTTCTGAGGAACCTGTCTAGAGCGGCCTTGAATTTGTCCACACTGCACCCACTGATGCCTCTCACTTCCTTAGGTAGAACATTGAATGTTCTTGGTCCAGCATGACTCAGACTGGCAGCCAAAAGAGTCTTGGTTCTGCTGGAAGCGTGTGATGGCAGGGCTCTCCTCATACACCTACGTCCATTGCGGTCGCTGGCATGGGACACTTCACCACACAGGTTGTTGGGGTCGGGTACCATTTTTTCTAATATCTTCCAGATATAGATGGCTCGGTACCTATCCCTTCTTCTCTGCTGGGAGTACAGGCCCAGCCTCTGAAGGCGCTCCCAGTAGTTGAGGCCTTTCATGCCCCAAATCCGTCTGGTGAATTGCCTTTGGACGGCCTCCAGCCTTTGTATGTCACCTGTCTGGTGTGGCGACCATAGTTGGCTGCAATAGTCTAGGTGTGGCTGGATTAGGGACTTCCAGAGTATCAACATGACCTCTGGTTCCCTGGAGGTGAATGTTCTCAACACCCACCCAGCCATCTCCCTGGCTTTCTTCACCGTGACGCTGATGTGGTGCTTGAAGGTTCCGTCCTCACTCAGGTGCACCCCCAGGCACTTGATGTGAGGCTGGGGAGAGATGTCATGGCCATTTTCTGTCATCAGGTTGGTGGTCTCTTTGATGACTCCGTTTGGACCACATCTCATCATCTCAAATTTTTGCTCGTTAAAAAGCATATTGTTCTCCTTAGCCCAGGCAAACACTGTGTTGAGGTCCTGTTGGAGATGTTGGACCTCACTGGCATCACTTACAGCTTTGCTGATGGTGGTATCATCAGCAAAGGATGAGAGAAAGGAGCTATGTACAGTGTTGCCAATGTCCCCCAAGTGTACGAGGAAGAGGAGTGGGCCCAGCACTGACCCTTGTGGTACTCCGCTGATCACGGCAGTTTGTGCCGAGTGCTGTCCTCCCACGACCACTCGCTGAGTCCTTCCTATAAGGAAACTGTGAAGCCACGTCCATAGATTTCCTGCTATGCCAAGGGACTTGATCTTGTGAAGGAGGATGTTGTGATCCACCTTGTCGAATGCCTTGGCAAAATCTAGGAAGATTACGTCGGCGTTTTTCCCCTCGGCCAGCGTTTCTGTGATCCACCCATAGTGGCTCAGGAGCTTAGATAGGCAGGAGCGACCTTTTCTAAAACTATGTTGATGGCTGTTGAATAGTTGATGATCTTCCATGTACCCTTGGATTATGTTCCTCACACACTTTTCAAAGATCTTAATAATGTGTGAGGTTAGGGCAATAGGTCTGTAATTCTTACTCTGTGTTTTATCTCCACCTTTGAAGATAGGAGAGATAATGGCCTGTTTGAATATCTTGGGAATCACACCCGTGTCCAGTGATTTTCTCCAGAGGAGGTATATGGGGTGGGCCAAGACGTCACAACATTTTGTGAGAACAATTGCTGGCACGCCATCAGGTCCAGCTGCTGAGTTTGGCCGCAGCTCTCTTATTGCCAACTTGATGTCCTCAGGTGTGAAATTACTGTCCGTGAGGCTGGGCTGGGTGGCTGCTTTCTCTGGTGAATGAGGTCCCTGCACTGGTGATGGATCGTGGGGTGTGCTGAACGTGTTATTGTACTGTTGCAGCAACAGGTCACACATTGTTGCAGGGTCTGAAGTAACCTTCCCATCCGCCATCTTCAGCGGCCCAATTGGCGTGTATGTCTTGGCAAATTTCTTGCAGTAGCTGAAGAAATACCTGGGATTCTGTTTGATGTTGATCACAGCTCGGTTTTCTTCCTTTTCCTTCTGCAATTTGTAGGATTCTTGTAAACAGATTTCGATGGTTCTCAGTTTTGTCCTTATTGAGTGTTGTTTCCCGGCATCTAGTGTATTGCGGAGTCTTTTGTTAAGGGATGTTCTCTTCTTCATTAGGACTCTTCTGTCTCTTGGGATGATGTGTTTGTTTGTGCGTCGATTTGATTTTGGTAGCACGTGATCTCTACACACTTGCTGCAATATCTCAAGGAAGATGTGTGCCATTGCCTCTGCGTCATCATTTGCCATGATTTCATCCCATTTTATTGTGCCAAGATGTGATTGGATCTTTTCCCAGTCAATTTTACTACTGAAAAAATCATAGTCTTTAAAGGGTGATAGTTTCGCATGGCTGTGGAGGTTATTAATAATTTTTCCTTTCTTGTAGGTTGTTTGCACAGTGATGAGGCTGTGGTCTGAGAACACTGTTTTCTCTACTGAGTAGCTGGTGACTGCTACATGGTTATTTATGAAAAACAGATCTAAGATGTTATTGTGTCTGGTTGGAGTTGTTATCTGCTGTGTGAGGAACAGTTTATCAGCCAGGCTTAGTAGAAGTTTTGCCTGGGCTTGGTCAGCAAGTGTCCCTCCTGTTAGTTGGCCTTCTGGCCAACTTATGAAAGGAAAGTTAAAATCACCACACACAATGATTTCTGGCATGGGTGGTGATATTGCAACTACCACTGTTTGTGTCTTCTCTATTACCTCACTGAAGGCATCATGCTCACATTGGGGAGGACGATAACAGTTTATAATGAGAAGGTTCAATGTGGTTATGTGAAGGACTATCACTTCCACTTGATCATTAGTATGGGAGAGAAGCACTTCCACGAAGGGTGTCAGGTTATTCCGAACATAAATTAAAACTCCACCATGACTTCTGTATTTTCTATCTGTTCGGAATGGGGTGTAATTGTTGATTTTAACTTCAGCGTCTCTTACTCCCTTCAAGTGGGTTTCAGTTAAGGCAATTAGCATGGGGTCCTCTACTACTGACAAGTCCTGAAGAAAAGGCACTTTAGTTTGATTTGTCTTAGGGTAGAGGCCCTGTATGTTGCCTAAGATTAAACACTCTAGTGGCTTAGAGCATTCACCCATGGGTAAGGATGGATTGGTGGCTGTGGAGGGTAGGGCATTGGGTTGCTTCTCGCCAAGTTGGCCAGTAGTTTTCCCTGTGCCTCCATTACTTTCATTAGATTTTGCACTGCCTGTCTGGTTTCTAGTGCAACGTCTAAAAAAGGTGCTTGACCTGATCCCACACTAGGGTGTTGGTAGGCCATTGTTGGTGATGTTGGTACCTGTGCATTGGTAGGGTAGACCTGGGGCCTGGCGTTAACAGAGGTGTTGCAATGGGCTCTTGTATCTCTCCGTTTTGTGCCTCTTACATGCATGTAGATGCATGACTCAGTGAGGCATTTATTATATCTTAGAGAGTTCCTGCACATTGTAGGATGAAACATGTCACATTTCCATCCCTGTTTGCACCCTAGCTTGCCTCTAATCCCATGGGCCATCAGTCGGCTACAGGGCTTGGGGTGATCATAGTTACAATTTTTACCAGTCAGTCCATACTTACAGACACCTCTTCTATACTGTTTAAAGTCTTAAAATACTATACTAAAATACTGTCTATATTGCTGCCGAATGAAGGTATCATCACCATTGTGTCTAATGTAGCATTTGCATGCCCATGTCTGAAAATCATAGCTGTTTGTGTATACAGAATTTTCAACGTATGAGGTTATAGGTAGACTAAGGTACGTATATAGCACATTTATGTTGATGTGATTATAAACAACTGCCATATTTTTTGCATTTTAATTGTTCAGTATGTTAGGTATTATTATTGGTCTTTTCTTTTCAATAAAACGTACCTGAGAGCACGAATTTTCATATTTCCAGCTTGAATTATTATGCTCCCCAGCAGAGAAAATGGACCTGAGACTCTCAGATGAACTTTGGTTTAATTCTTCCCCAATGTTCTTTTGAAAATACTTTTTTTCTAACTGAATATCACTTTAATAGTCTAACATATCCCTCCATAGGCCTCAGATTGACCCTGGAAAGTGCTCAACTTTCAAAATTGTATGTGGTGCCCACAGCCCCCCCCCCCCACTAGTTACAGGACCCTCCAAACTTTTGTTTTGCCCCTCCAAATTTACCTTGACCCCAAGTTGCCCCCCTCCCCCCCAGTTTTTTAGTGCTAGAACCGCCACTGATCACATGGCGGAAAGAGAACACTGACACTCACTGTAATACACTACATTTAATGGCGGAGATCACACAATACACAGGACTCAGCTTTTGAAGGTGGAGAGAGTAGACAAAGAACTACACATGGTCACACCGTCTACAATGCTTCTCTAACACACACTCGAGGCTTTACGTGAGGTACACAAACACACAAAGGTACGGCTTAACCGAAGCACTGACTTAGGCTGACGAGGCCTCCTAACAGAGCGCTGCAGATACACCCAGGGGCGGCGCTGTGGTCGCCGCCACGACCACGGCACGCCCGCGCGCACAGGAACCCCACCAAAGGTCCTGTCTCTATGGTATTTCTCGCCCCACTGAACCCCGCAGCGTCCCGTTTCTTGGCCTGTCTCCCCTTGTCTTCCTGCCGCTAGCTAGCCAGCCAATCCCGTGGCTGCATTTTCCGGGAAGCCCATACCGCTACCTATAGGAATGGTGTGGTGCCGTGTGCAACAAGACGCTAGGTGCCGTGTGCACTAATGTCACGCTGCTCATACATACAAACATACAGACACTGCTTATATACACTCGCTCTCGCCCCATACCCACCCGCGTGCACACACGCCTAATTCGCGCACGCCTCGACAAACATGCACAGACACCCACAGCGTAACATTATCCTCCTCCCTCATAGAACAGCGATCCCGCTGTTATTTATTCTAAACCCTTTATCCTAAGAGTACATAAAAGAAAAATAGGGATGTCATAGTTGAAAACACACAAAAATTAACACAATCAAAAATCTTCAAAATGAAGACCACTCGCCTCCTCATTTAACACACCCCTAAACTAAACATTACCACCCAAAGCCTTACAGCTACAATTAAGTCCAATCATCGCCTTCACCAGCCGCCACACAGTGTTGGCAAGTCGCACCAGGCCAGCCTCCCTCTTCGCACGCGAGACACACAAGCAGGTGACGCCCCTGCTCCCTCTATCAGGCGCCACAAGCCCCAGGGACGTGCTCTCTACCCTGGGGTCGCCTCAGAGGTAACCGCGGCCAAGAGTCACTCTCCATTGGCCCCGCGGTTCTCCCCTCTGCTCCAGCTGCTCGTCTCCGCGGCAAAGGGCGCCACACAAGCCCCAGGGGACGTGCTCTCTACCCTGGGGTCGCCTCAGAGGTAACCGCGGCCAAGAGTCACTCTCCATTGGCCCCGCGGTTCTCCCCTCTGCTCCAGCTGCTCGTCTCCGCGGCAAAGGGCGCCACACAAGCCCCAGGGGACGTGCTCTCTTCCCTGGGGTCGCCTCAGAGGTAACCGCGGCCAAGAGTCACTCTCCATTGGCCCCGCGGTTCTCCCCTCTGCTCCAGCTGCTCGTCTCCGCGGCAAAGGGCGCCACGACTTCCCGACCGACCATGCCCTCCACTGCAAAGCGCCGGTGACGGAGACAGGACTCAACAGCAACACGCTGTGGCTGGCTCTGCCTGGTAGAGGGCACAATGCATCCCTCCACCGTCGTCCACCTGCCACAGCTTCGGCGGGGGCCACACACTGCGCTTGCCATCCTCCTGACGGCATAGCAGAGGCAGGTATGGGGACGTCTTCTTCATCCTAGCCCTCCGAGGCCTCCACTGCTTGTTGCGCGGCTTCCCACGTTCACCACGCCGGCGGGTCTTCTGTCGGGGCGGCAGGCCGCCCTTTAGCCGTGGGCGCTTGACCCGCACCTGCCGGAGTGGCAGGCCGCCCTTCATCCGTGGGCGCTTGACCCGCACCTGCCGGGGCGGCAGTCTCCCAGCGCGGCCCTTCCTGCCTTTTACTCCGTTTGCCAACGCCGCGAAACGGGCCCGGCAAGCCCTCCACGCCGCCTTTCCATCGCCTCCTGACGGCGGCGGGGCAGGGAGGCGAAGAGTGGAGCGCCGCTCAGATTCCCCCAGACGGAGCGGCCGATACGCACGGCCCGCCGCCGCCGCCGGGGCGTCACCGGGGAGTAAGGGCACCTCTTCACTGCATGCCCTTACCGTCCTCCTCCCCAGGTCGACCTGGTAGAGGTAGAGGTAGAGGTAGTCCTGCCTCGCGTCAGCCTGTACCTCATTATTTAAGCCACTCTTCAGTGTGTCTCTCACTTCATTTTTATTTTGTTTCATTTCACTTATAATTTCTTTCCTCATTTCCCTTAAATTTTCACTTTGGTTAACCATTTATATCATCAGTCTCTCATTTTCACTTCCATGTTGGCTCATAATTTCTTTCATTATGGCCATGATCTTGTTCGTGCTCACTCTCTTTCTATCCGCCATTAGAAGCGCGCCACGTGCACATTCTTCCTCAGTGACGTCACAAGGCTTCACCTCGCCTTCCTCTTTATCTCTCTCTCTATCCGCCATATTTGAACGCATGTTAACACAACTACCGGCCACAGATTATTCTACAATTAATCCCACTCTGACACCAGTGTTACGCAGGGCCCACTCACCCACAGACTCACCTTTCTTATCTCACCCCCAAGGGCGCCCCACGTAACCACTTACCTCCTGACGAAGGTTCGGTAGAATACCTGAAGGCGAGTATTTGTGTATAACACGTAGACAATCACATGGCGGAAAGAGGACACTGACACTCACTGTAATACACTCTACATTTAATGGCGGAGGTCACACAATACACAGGACTCAGCTCCTGAAGGTGGAGAGTAGACAAAGAACTACAAATGGTCACACCGTCTACAATGCTTCTCTAACACACACTCGAGGCTTTACGTGAGGTACACAAACACACAAAGGTACGGCTTAACCGAAGCACTGACTTAGGCTGACGAGGCCTCCTGACGGAGCGCTGCAGATGCACCCAGAGGCGGCGCTGTGGTCGCCGCCACGACCACGGCACGCCCGCGCGCACAGGAACCTCGCCGAAGGTACTGTCTCTATGGTATTCCTCGCCCCACTGAGCCCCGCGGCGTCCTATCTCTTGGCCTGTCTCCCCTTGTCTTCCTGCCGCCAGCTAGCCAGCCAATCCCGTGGCTGCATTATCCGGGAAGCCCATACCGCTACCTATAGGAATGGTGTGGTGCCGCGTGCAACAAGACGCTAGGTGCCGTGTGCACTAGTGTCACGCTGCTCATACATACAAACATACAGACACTGCTTATACACACTCGCTCTCGCCCCATACCCACCCGCGCGCACACACACAGACGGACACACGCCTCATTCGCGCACGCCTCGACAAACATACACAGACACCCACAGCTTATAACAATATTATAATATTTCCTTACAAAACTTACCGACGGAATGTTTCAGAATCCCTACGATCCCTCTGTGTACATCCATAGACCAAACAAGCAGGCATTACCGTGGATTAATGCGAAAATGAGTGATCTGACCCACGATCAGCTGAGGTATGTTTTGAGTCATTGGGAGGTGGGGTGGCGGAGCGTGGTGACTTCACTCTAGATCTAGAGGCGGCATGCCGCCTCCTCCTATATAACCTTCTTGCTCCATACAGCTGTAATGAGGGAAATAAAACGTCTTCTCCTCACCGTGCCTTCTTGCAGAGCCATAAATAGGGATGCATCCCCATCTATCCCCATTTGGTAGGGAGTAGGCAGTCAGACACCTGCCGCCATGGTGAAAAACTCCCGGGGAGGTACTTACGGGAGTTGAGGGGGTGCTGCAGACTTATCATTGAAATCTCCCGTGTCCTCTCTTTCCATATCCCTTAGTGTCTCAGATACACAAGAGAGTAGCTGCAGCCTGCACTCTAAAGACAATTCCTCTTACTACTCACATTACACTACATGCACTTACATCCCTACACTATCTTCACTCAAAATTTCATTATGGTGACCATTCACCCAGCCTCGGAGTCCCTTACTGGGGAGGGGACCATAAATATCCCCAGGTCGGACCGTCTCAAAGATGTCGACCCGAGGTGTCTTATACTTCTTCTAGCCTTCTCCCCTTTAAAACTTCTGCAACTTTTCGGGGCCTTAATCTAACTTTCTCTCTTCGAACATATCTCTCCTCCTCTAAACCCATCTTCTTTTCCCACCGAAACCGTTGTCTTGAGCACTGACAGAAACCCTTTTTCTGTCTTCTCTTACTGTCTCTATTCTAATTTTTAAATCCAAAGCTGGCTGTTGCGTAATGTGCCAATGAACACTTGCCTCGTGCCCCCCCCTTAATCTTCCGAATTTTACCATTGGCTTCGACTTAAATGTACCTTTTCTAAATGTTCTGGCTGATACCTCCACCAACCCCTCTGACTTTTTAAATTCTTCGACTATTAACATCAAAAGTTAGCACATTCTCTCATTTTCCTTTAGCTAATTTCCATTTTGGGATTAAATGTTCCCCAAAACCAGCTTTGGCATCATCTTTCCTCCCAAACCTGGTGAACAAGCCTACAACTTTTCTATCCCCCAAAAGCCTAGAGCACGGTGCAGCACCCTCCCCTATTCCTGCCCGCCTGGAACACGCCAACATTCTTGATCTTTTCCAAAATACAAACCCCTTCGTTTACTCTGTAAAAACTATTCTCTCCTTTTGGTCCTCCGACACAATCTTTTTCTGTAACCTTCCTATCGCCCCGGTACCTTTTGGGGGCCCCCTAAGCGGGGGTGCTTCTGGCCTTCAACTCAGCTAAGGGGGAAAACCTGGCGTAATCATTTTCCATGCAATGATTACTGCTTCTATTTTCAAAGCCCCCTCTTTTTGTGCGACGATAATGAGGTCTAGTCTTGACGGGAGGCGTACTTTCCCATCTTTCTCTAATCCTAAACCCTAAACCTTTGGGTTTTTAACTCTGCTTGTTCCATGCGTCCGGATAGAGAGGTGGCTCACAAACGGAAACCCTAAGCATCCCCCTCCTAAACTCAGCCCCTTTTATTTTTGCCCGCAACAGCCAAACTTTTCTTCACTTACCCAAAAATCTTCTTCAAGAAAATTTCAAAAAACTTCGAATCAAATTCCCCTCGTGCTTCTGGTCTAGCTAATAAAATCTCTAAAAATTTTTCTTCTTCATCTTTTCCCCCCTATGCTCACCCAGATGGCTCCACAGCTGTCTCATCATTTATAGCTGAAAATCTTGCTCAAACATTTTCAAAAAATTCCCCTCTGGCTGATGAAGGGCTTTTCCCCCTTCTCCTCCACCCCTGCTATATTTTCCTGTTATTTAAAATCCTTCGGGAATATGTTTTCTTTGCCCCTTTCGGGCCCAGATCCCGGAAGGCTTACGGTCCTGACGGGTCCCTCCTTATTTTTCTCAAAAACTGTCTTTTGCTTGCACCTTGCCCTGGTCAAAATTTTCCCCCTCTTTGTCTATCTACTTCCACCTTTCCCTTGCTGGAAATTTTTCTCCATCCAAGTGTTTCCCAAAAGGGGGACCGTTCTAATCCTTCAAACTACCGGGCCTATAGTTTGATTTCCCGCCTTTCTAAAGTTTTGAATCATACAATAAAAAGATTCTTAAGCACTATCTGCTCACATCTTCTATCTATCGTCATACGGTTTTTCCGTAAAAGGGGGATCTCTGGCGATTTCTATTTTTCCCAATGTCTTGATCATCCTCCTTTAGGGGTTTTGGTGAAACTTTTGGGTGTTGCCCTTACAATCAAAAAGCTTTTGATAGAGTCTGGCACAAATCTTTTTAAATTTTCCAAAAATACCCATTCGGTTTTTATCCTTCTCCTATACCCTTTATTTTAAGTTTCCTTTTTAAACCGTTTTATTGCGCTACTGTAGACGGGCATTGTTTTTCTCCTAAATCTTTCAATAGTGGGGTTTTCCCCGGGTTTTGCCTATCACCCACTCTCTTTCTTTTTTTATTAAAGATCTTTTAAGTCTAACTCAAAATCCTATCCCCCCCCGCTATGATTCACCCTGCTTTTTTCAACGTCGTTTTTAGACTCCCAAATCAACGGAACTAAATGATTCACGGGGAGGTTCACCGAGCGCCTAACTTCTGACTTTCAAATTTCTGATTGGGGCAAAACAAACCTTTTTTTTTCAATGCCTCAAAAACCCATTTCTTCACCTATCTACTCGACAAAAAATACCAATAACTATCCCCTCTTTTCAAGACACTCAAAATGTCTCCTTTTTTCCAAATTAACATTCTAGGGCAATCCTTTTTCTAAAAAAATCTAACTGGAAAACTCAATTCATCTCTTGCTAAAAACATCTTCTAAAGAAGTTAGGTGTCTGTGGGGTCTGCTCCTTTTTTTTTTCCCTCCCAAATTTTTGCTCTCTACAGAGGCCCTTTTTCCGCCCCTGTAAGAGTATGTCCACTGTTTTGGGGGGGGATCCACTCTACAGCTCTCCTAAACAGGTTTATAAAATCTTTTTCCTCATCAAATCCTCTCCCCCTGACTGACTGTCTTCAATCTTTAAATCACCGCCGCAATGTTGCTTCTCTTGCTCTCTTCTACCGTTATTTGCATGCTCACTGCTCTTCTGAACTTGCTAACTGCATGCCTCCCCCACTCCCGCCGCCTCGCTGCACAAGACTTTCTACTTATTCTCATCCCTATTCTGTCCATCTTCCTAATGCAAGAGTTAATCATTATCTTTACTCTTTCATCCCTTTCACTGGTAAACTCTGGAACTCTCTTCCTGTTTCTATTTTTCTACTTTCCTATGACTTAAATCTTTTCAAAAGAAGAGTAACAAGATACCTCCCGAACAAAATTGGCCTACCCCTCTTTTTTTTATTTTATTCTCTTACTGTCTTCTTTATAGGGACTGGCAACTAAGCGGGCTTTGTGTTACCCATTTTTATTGTGCCCTTGGCCAGTTCCTTGTGATGGTAAAAAAAAAAAAAAAAAAAAAAAAAATCTATGGCTCTGTCTTCTTACTCTCAACTCAAGTTTAAGTTCAAGTAAAATACAAACCTTTGACTTAATTACTTTTCTCATCTAAGATTAATGTAATAGTTGTATTATTTAAAGAAGAAAAAAAAATTTGCAACAATTACTATCGTTTTCTGCTATCATTGCCAATAAAGTAATGTTAGTGTATGTCAGACAAAGTAAGTCGAGGCTCCATTAGTGTTTGGTTTGGTAGTCACTTTGCAGCGGCGTGACGGGAGCACCATGACCCGAGACACTGCCGGGAAACCTGATAAAAAAGACGCCAAGAAGGATGAAGATAAGAACGATGGAGACATCAAAGAAGAAATGGTAATACCATGTCACTTGTTTTATGTGTGATGAGATTATTGTGAGGATTTGTAATGAATGGTTGCCGTGGTGGTGTGACGAGCTTCATCAGGCACCTGGGACTCGATCTCGCCTATCGGAATATTTTGGTAAATATTCCGCAGGAGTTGGCGGCGCCAACCAGCCGGGCAATCGCAGACCATCAAATTAACTTATTAAACCAACTACCTGCAAAACCTATCACAAACCTAACCTAACCTAAATCTAACATACCGAACGGTAATTTTTTACACTAGGACCAGAATTGGTACTTTCAACCAGTAATTGATTACGAGGTCGAAAGTACACTTTTCCATGTATTTTGATGTGTTAAGAAGGATGGTCACATTAAAAATCGTCGGTAATGCCTCATTTTGCAGTTATCCCCCCCTCCATAACAAATTTGGGGACCCGTCGGGAACGCAGGGTTTTGGGTGGGGAAAGTGGAAACGAGTTTTGTACTGAAAGTATATTATGTGGATGACGTAAAATAGATAAAACTGCAGTTAAGTACAGTACTCCCTATCGACCAATACTTTTCTGACATAACTGGGAACCCCCCACTAGTTAGCTACCCTAGCCTGGGCATTGAATACACAACCTAACCTCGCTGGGAGGGATTCGCTTCCCCAGACCTCCTTGTGGTTTTTTTCATTTCTGACAGGTGATGTGTGGGTTAGAAATGCTCCAAATGGTCAGCTCTACAAGTTGAAGATTGTTATGACTACGTGCCTTGTAATGCTTTAAACTGCAGTAGAACCGTAAAATATATCCGGTAAACACTATGGGAGGACATAAGACTGAAAATATATTAAATTATATTACCGATAAATTCTAGGGGAATTACTTATCTATTCCTGGAGAAATCTCTAGCTAAATCTTTAAACTACAACGGTAAAACTGCAGTTTAATACAATACATGGACATTGGTTACGTATTCTGACATAACTGGGGGGGGGCTGCGCCCCCAAGACCCGCGCTAGGTCACTAACCTAACCTGGACGTTGGGTTGAGTAGCCTAACCTAAAGCACGGATAACTGATAAAGGATGCATTTCCGACGATATTGAATGTGACCATCATTCTTAACACATCAAAATACATAGGAAAAGAGTACTTTTAACCTTGTACTTAATTACTGGTTGAAAGTACCAAAATACCGAATTCTCTACGTCATTGGAATTATGGTTTCTGTTCGGTATTAATACCGAAATACAATGAAATTTTGGTATTAAGAGATACCGAACAGAAACCATAATCCCAATTATGTAGAGCATTCAGGTCCGGTAAAAATGGACGAGGACTGAGCTGTCATTTTCTGAGACACCAACAAATTTTTCCTGGCCAAAAATAGGTGCTTTTTTAATCGAGATAGTTTTATTTTCCGGAAACACATAATTTTTACCTTCTTTTTTTTTATAACCGAATCTCATGGTCGCTGTTTCCATAAAAAACACTAACTCCATCAAAAAATGCACTAAAACTTGGCCAGGAAAAATATGTCAGGGTCTCAGAAAACGGTATCCGTTGATTCGGGCCGCCAGTTGAAACAGGCCGCCTATAGTAGACAATCTGTCTACATACCCAGCAGACAATATACTTTGTGGTTAAGGTTAGGTTAGGTTAGGTATACTTTGTGGTTAAGGTTAGGTTAGGTTTCATTAAAACCTATAAGGCTATGCATAAATGCATGCTTGGTATGCATTTAATATAGGCGGCCTGATTCAACTGGTGGCCCGAATCAACTGTATCCTAGAAAACAGGATAGTGACAGAATTGTACAAAAATATGTATCATTCGCCCATCCGCTGCCGCCCGCCCGCCTCTACTCAACGGCATGATTAGGTTTTAGGTTTCCATTAAACCTACCTTAACCTTAACCTAACCTACAAACGGGGCAGAATAAACCTAACCTTGAAATTCGCTGTTGTGTTATTGGTCACCATTAACATAATTTTTTCTTACTCTTACCTACTGAGGTGGTGGGAAGCAGCAAGCAATTTCCTTGAGGAAGTGGTGGAAGATGGTGGTTGGGTCTTGGTGACTGTGGCAGAACATGTAGCGGGTGAAGTACTGCCTACAGTGGGCTTTTTTGTTGCCAGCTCTGAGCTCCCAGCTCTTAATGTCTTTCCAGAGCCGTTCAATGTTGTTGGTATGGACCAGCGACACTGGATCCACAAAGTGCTCAGAGTGGTTCATGACTGTGGGTATAACCCAGGTTGCTGAGGCCACTACAGGCTTTCCAAAAGTCACTATATGTATATTGTGCCAGGGAGGGTATACTTTTGGCACAGGGGGATGAGGGTAGCAGCTACTCTCTTCTCCACAGTGAGAATGAAGCGCCTCTTTGTCTCGCGGTCTATGCCCCCAAACACCCACACTCCATCTGGCCAAACTTGTATGATGAACTATATGTTCTGACTAGCCGCAAAGCCGCCCTCCGGGCGGACTTTTTGGCTAGCTCCTGCGGAGGGCTATTGGTGGGCCTTCGGCCCACCATCTGTGTTTGGGGGGCTCGGCCCCCCAAACACAGACTCTCCAGATAGCCCCTTCTAACTTTCCTGAAATCATGGATGTAGAAATGTGTGTATTAACGCCAACCTATTTACATCACCCCCAACCCATTCACTCACCCATTACCCATCACCCCCCACCCATTCACTCACCCATTACCCATCACCCCCCACCCATTCACTCACCCATTACCCATCACCACACACCCATTCACTCACCCATTACCCATCACCCCCCACCTATTCCCTCACTCATCACCCATCACCCCCCACCCATTCACTCACCCCACCCATTCACTCACCCATTACCCATCACCCTACATCAAGGTTTCCTCAATTCTCGCAACCCACTTTTTTTCACAATCGCTATTAGGCTGCTAAAAAAAAAAAAGTGATCGGATCATCTCATAAGTGGGCTTAAAACCTTCCCCTGTTCGACCCGGTTCCAAAACTGTGCCATATGTGGGGATTCCGCCACAGGGGGCGGCACCTATACCACACACACAGACAGACAGACAGACACACACTTTCGCTTATATTATTATAGATACAAGAAGTCAACCAATATATGAGGCTATATGATAACTATGTATAGCACTCTATTGAGGTCTTAAAGTAATCGTCCAGACCATTTCATCATTTCTGATTTAATGCAGTCAAAATATAGCCATTATCGAGTATATCAACAATATGTTGTCACTTTTTGCATCCAGTCACCCGTTTTTAAATAATGCGCAATCAAAATCTGTAAATTCCTTGAGCTTCCAAAACGCTCCTGATGACAAGTAGACAACGCACCACAGCTCGGTGACGTCACCTGAGGTGACCTCCCAACCCCGCGGTAATACAAATACACATAAAATTAGAAATAAATATAGTACTTGAAGAATTTTGGGCTTTTCTGATATATATTTTTTTGCGATATGGCATATACTTGCATCCTTTATGGGTGCAGCAAGAAAGCTGTGCCTTTCCAGAGAGCTTATCACCCGTTCAGAGCCAATCTATCCGCAAAAGTGAGGGCAGACCCACTGAGCTATGCTGTTTTGAGGTAATTCACCTGAGTGCATGCCGCTGATACTACCATGCACTCTGTCTTAGTGGTGTTGTAGACAATGTCATGCTCGGCAGCATACACCTGACACACATTGATAAGGTCCTGTAACGCATCCGCAGTGGGTGCGAGCAGTACCATATCATCAGCATAACTCAGTGAGTTGATGCACCAATCATGTTTGGCAGCCGACACCTATATCACGAAGGTTTGGCACTGAGATCATCCGTGTACACATTGTACAGTTAGGGAGATGAAATCTCCACCTGCAGAATACCATTGGCTGTTCTGAAATAAGGTTTATAATAAGGTTATAAATATAATAAGGTTTGCCCCAATTTGAATCCATTGCAAGTACAGGGAGGTCCCGTTATACGAGCATTCGGTATACGAGAATCCGATGATACGAGAAGTGTAAATTAGGGTCTATTTTCAACATACGAGATAAAAAATCCAATGATACGACATTCAAACTGGGGTGAGTAAAATTATCAAGTTAAAAATGCGCGCCCTACCACTCCCAGGCTGGACAAAAGGGGCTTTGGTTGACCCCAGTGAGGTCACCCCTAGCAAGCCGTGACCTGAAGAGGTCACGGCTTGAGTTAATTAAGCATATGGTGCGGCCTGACATTTAGGGGTAATTAGCAGGTGTGCGGCCCTAACCTTGGGACCGCAGTCAGGTCACCCCTAGCAAGCCGTGACCTGAAGGGTAATTAAGCATATAGCGCGGCCTGACATTTAGGGGTAATTAGTCAGGTGTGCGGCCCCAACCTTGGGAACGCAGTCAGGCCACCCCTAGCAAGGCGTGACCTGAAGGGTAATTAAGCATATGGCGCGGCCTAACCTTTAGGGGTAATTAGCAGGTGTGCGGCCCCAACCTTGGGACCGCTACACTACCTTCTCTTGTATCACGCGGTGTCCCATACATTACAACGTCTTTTTTGCTTGTTATGCATGTTTTATGTTTAATTAATGTGCAGTTATGTTATTTTGTGTGCTATTTTCTCTTTCAGAATGCTTTTTCTACAGAATAGGTAGTACAGTGTGGGTAATATAGACGCTGTGTGTTTGTTGTGTTTGCTACAGTTTATTTTAGCTTGAAATTATTATATATATATATATTTTTTTTAATTGATGGTCCTGGAACCAAACCTATATTTTACCATTAGTTATGTGTTTCGTTATACGAGATTTCGCCTTACGAGTATGCCAGGTGGAACCTAACTGCTCGTATCTTCGGGACCTCCCTGTATAGCTATTGTATGTCAAATATGATATACAGTATATGGAGTCAATGATGCAATAATCATATCATATTTCAAACAGGCAAACATTAAATGCCTCTGTGATACACAATCAACATGAATTGTGGTGATACAACTTGTGTTTTGGTGTTTGTTGAAGTTTTGCTGCCTCAAATCCCACTCGTGGGGAGCCAAGGGTGGTCCCGAGCACCCGTAGCCTTGCGGTCTCGTAACCGGTGTCTAAACGGTTTGAGCATCACTCATAGAGATGCTACAAGGCTTAACCCATCTAGGGTTAGGGTACCCATCTAGGGTACCACTTTCGATCTGATCTTATAACGCTTTTGAGCATCCAGCCCCAGTTCTATTCCATAGTTTCCTTGTCCATATACGTGTACAGTACTTTGTTACTTGTGGTCAGTTGTAGACACGAGCCTGTGCTCATGTTACTCTATAAACGTTTGATAAGAAATTCTTGTCTCTTCTTGGGTCTCCTCCTTGCCTAATACCAGATCTTTGAATACATGATTGTCTAGAACTTCAAAATCTATGATATGCTCCCATGTAAACCACACACCACTACAACGACCACAGAAAACAAGCAAACCTTCGAGGAAGGATAAGCTTCCTTTGATGAAATTTACAGTACACACAAACCTCGTTTTCCCGGACTAATAGAGGGGAGCATTGGTCCGGGAACCGCAAAAGTCCAATGCCATTTTTTTTTTTTTTTTTTTTTTTTTTTTTTTTTTTTATATACATCTTGGCCTATAGCGTCTGTAGGCAGTAACCTCCAGGGATGGGATGGTAGGCCCTGGAGGCTCACTTGAGGGCTGTGATGGTTGGCCCTCGCCCGTGGTGGCGCAGGCAGGATTTTTATAGTGATGCCTGTGATTAGAGGCTCATGTCGCCCCCTTGTGTCCTCCGATGCACTCGCAATCGAATGTAGAGTTAATGGGCAGGGCATGTGGGTGTTCTTAGGCCACTCGACGGTGCAGAAATATTTTAAGTGGATTTATGGGACTCACTCTGGATCGAACTCGGGTCTTCGAGAACGCCACCTGGTGACGCTAACCACTCTGCTACCGCCTCCCTCCCCGCCGCCTACCATTATCCACCCCCGGACGTTTATCCTACTCTAGTATTTACTGTCCGGCAACCGCCAATATCAACTACCCCGCCGCGGAGTTTTACGTCCGCTGAGCATGCTGCCACCTGGCGGGAGGCAGCAGAAGGTGTTCAATAGTCTCAAGAGACGTTCCTGCACCAGGGACAGTGGGAGTCAGGGGACTGACGGAGGTTGTGCAGGTGAACCGTGAGTGTCTTGTGCCAAAATGTAGACAATACGACCGCTGAGCATGCTGCCACCTGGCGGGATGCACGGACATTGACCAGGGGTGACAGGAGACGCTCGGACCGCCGGACAACTTTGTCAATTAACGAACAGGACCAGCCATTTCAACATATATAAAAAAAAATAAAAAAAATTGTCCGGGACTGACATATCCCCGGACCTCGGATTTTGTCCGGCAAATCCGATATCCGGGAAATGGAGGTCCGGGAAATCGAGGTTTGTGTGTATTTAAAAAACATTTCGCATAAATTTGTTATATTCCATTTTAGAGAAAGCATAGTCAATCCAGCCATCCTTGGAGATAGGGAAAGTAGTTGGTCTTTTCCTTAATTTTTAGGGATGTACCGGTTACCCGGCTATCCGGCCAGTTTTTTACTATCCGGTATTCGGCCTTACTTGAAATATCCGGCTCTCTGGCCGGAGAACCGGATATTGCCTTAAACGACAACTTAATAAACTATACTACTAGTCCTATTCACTTCTTATCCTGTGAATTTTTCCCACACAAATGGCAACTCGTCAGCCAATTCAAAAAGTTAACGTGTATTAAGAAAGCAAAATACACACAACCCTCGTTTTCCCGGATATCGAATTTGGCGGACAAAATCCGAGGTCCGGGGACATGGCAGAGTCCCGGACAAATGCCTGGTCCAGTCCGTAAGTCGACAAAGTTGTCCGACGGTCTGAGCGTCTCCTGTCACCCCTGGTCAGTGTCCACGCATCCCGCCAGGTGGCAGCATGCTCAGCTGTCAAATTGTTTACATTTGGGCACACGACATTCACGGTTCACCTGCACAGCCTCCGTCAGTCCCCTGACCCCCACTGCCCCTGGTGCAGGAACGTCTCTGAGACTATTGAACACTTTCTGCTGCCTCCCGCCAGGTGGCAGCATGCTCAGCAGTCGTATTGTTTACATTTGGGCACACGACACTCACGGTTCATCTGCACCGCCTCCGTTAGTCCCCTGACCCCCACTGCCCCTGGTGCAGTAACGTCTCTTGAGACTATTGAACACTGCTGCAATGTCCGCGCTTCCACTCCCACCGTGTATTGCTACGTTCTCAACTCCTCGCCCTTAACGTCGCCACCTGTGACCTGCCCACCCTGCTGGCGGCGGCTGGCGTCCACCCCTCCTGGCAACACGCTGTCATCCGCCTCACCTGTGCCTTCCTGAGGAAGACAGGTCAACTACAGCGCCTGTGATAGCATCATAGGACATCACCAGGGCTCATAGTGTTCCCCAAGGGATCCTCGCAGCCTATATACAACAACAACAAAGAAACGTAAAAGTCCGCGGTGGGGTAGTTGATATTGGCGGTTGTCGGACAGTAAATACTAGAGTAGGATAAACGTCCGGGGGTGGGTAATGGCCTCGGACTGTTGCGATTCCCGGACTTTTGCGGTTGCCAGACCAGTGCTCCCCCCTATTAGTCCGGGAAAACGATGGTTGTGTGTAATGCACATTTCCTTCTTTTATAACGCTTTTGAATCGACGGACTGGAAGGCTTTCAGTAAAAAATGGCTCTTCTTTATCTTTTTACCTGTGTCGCTCTTGCACTGTTGACCTGAATACTTTCCTTTTCTATTCATCACTTACATCTATTTACTTTGGCAGTGCTGACCCTGTATTGCTTTCACATTTCTCAAGATACCTTTATCTACAGTACTGTTCCAGTTATTCCTAGCACTCGAAACCAACAGTGCTTCCCCATAGCTGCAACACACACACACACACACACACACACACACACACACAGAGAAAAGACACAGGCTCTTGAGAAAGGGGAGATTTTATAGCGGTGTATAGAGCATCAATGGGTCTGAAAAAAATTGATGGAGAAGATCTGTTTGTGTGGGATGATAGAAGTGCAAGAGGTCATGAGAAGAAATTGAAAAGGACAACATGCAAGGGGACATAAAAAAACTTCCCGTATAGAAGCATAGAAGCCTGGAACAACCTTGATGCAAAAGTGATTAATGCAAGAAATATTCAGGACTTCAAAGGCAAGCTGTATAATACATAGTAGATTTGGAGACGGGACAGTACGAGCATAGCTCTTTTCCTTTTCCTGTATGTTACAACTAGGTAAATACACACACACACACACACTGTTCCCTACATTTCTCCATACATACATACATACACTCACTGTTCCTTCGCCTAGAAAACTAAATAAAACAGTCAACTGCCGTAATGAGGAGGAGACAAGGGAAGGAGATAATCGTATGTAATAATGTAATAGAAATAACATATTCAAAAGACAGAAGCATAAGGCCCAAACTCACGACAGCTAAATAGACCTATAGATTACAAGAGAGGAATAACACTGTTTATAAGAAAACAGCCCACCAATCACTGTATCATGAAGAGCTGTGGGAACAAATTGACATGCATTGTTTTTGTTAATATGGGAAGACAGGATGGAACGTGTGTGTGTGTGTGTGTGTGAAAAAGTACCAAAGTATTAGCATTATAGTAAACCCTCTCTTATTCTAATCCGTATAATTCAAACTTCGGATAATTTAACCTGTTTCAGCCCCAGTTCGAATTTTTCAACAACTTTCCATAATCCGAACTGAAGTTTGAATTGTCCTGGAATTAGTGTCCTGTGGTCGCGCTTGCTTCTGGTGGTGATGGAATTTTTGAATTATTCGGTTACATTGACTGAACTGTGGAGATGAGTACTGATGAGGAAGCTGGATGTAGTACAGAGCACACCAACCGTAAATAGCAAAGATGCAAACAGTCTTTCAAGAGGGAGTGGGGGATGAAGAATTTTATACTGTTACTGATCCTTCTGATTAATTCAGCGTTGTGTGTGTGTGTGTGTGTGATATGAAAATTAGAGCTATTGATAAATTTCACTTAGTGAGATACAGTTCATCAGCAAAATACTGCTTCCAAGAAAACAATTATTGTACTTGTTAATTTCATTGTAATGAAGGCACAAACTCATTTGATAGGAAGCGTTCGCTGCGCAGAGCTGTTGCCTGCAGGTTTTATGGCTTAATATGGCATGTCATTGTCTCAAGCTAATCAAGCAAGCAAGTTTCATTAATCATCCAATAGAATGCATTTTCATTCAGAATCTTATACATGAGAAAGTATTTAATATTTATTCATTAAATACTGTAGTTTCTAACGTATGCAGTAGGCTCTCGAGGATCTTTTTTTTTTTTTTTTGCCAAATCTTTGGAACCAAATATACCTCAAAACTATTTCGGCCAAATATCCGAATCCGGCCACCAAGATTAGTCGGGTATCCGGTTATCCGGTACAACCCTATTAATTTTGTAATCACTTTCTTCACAGCAATTTTTTTTCCCCTCTCTCTCTCTCTCGCTCTCGCTCTCTCGCTCTCGCTCTCTCGCTCTCGCTCTCGCTCTCTCGCTCTCGCTCTCTCGCTCTCGCTCTCGCTCGCTCTCTCTCTCGCTCTCTCGCTCTCCTCGCTCTCCTCTCTCTCGCTCTCCTCTCTCTCTCGCTCTCTCTCTCTCTCTCCTCTCTCTCCGCTCGCTCTCTCTCGCTCTCTCTCTCTCTCTCTCTCTCTCTCTCCTCTCTCTCTCTCTCTCTCTCTCTCTCTCTCTCTCTCTCTCTCTCTCTCTCTCTCGCTCTCGCTCTCTCTCTCTCTCTCTCTCTCTCAGTACATTTTCATTTACATTAATATATGTATGTATTTGTCAGCATGGATGATTAATTTTGTATACAAAATTAATGTCAGTTACATTAAGAATCATGGCTTATGAATTATCTAAATGTAGCTGCAATTCATTATTTAGATTGCACAAAATTATATGTTCTTGTGTTCAGAAGCACATGCATTGCTTCTTGCATTCATTCTGCCTTGCAGAATGAATGAGTATGGATGTTTTCATGTTTTCATGGCAAGAAATGTATAGATGTCCTTCGTTTGTCTTTATTAATGTTCAGTAAGAAGTATTTAACAATGTAATGCTTAAGCAATATAATGTTTTGATTGCCATCCCCCTCTTCCTTGCCTCAGTCCGAGGAGGACAAGCAGCTGCAGGAGGAGCTCAACATGCTGGTGGAGCGTTTACAGGAGCCCAACACTGAATTATACCAGCCAGCACTGGAGCAAATCCGCTCACTCATCCGCTCTTCAACCACCTCAATGACCAGTGTTCCCAAGCCCCTCAAGTTTATGCGGCTCCACTACCATGCCATGAAGGTATCTCACCCTCTCAAACCTGTCCCACCTTGGCATTAAACCCTCTCATCCACAACTCTCGGGAGGGTCATTCCTCTCACACATTGTCCATGCTTGTTTGTTCTTGTTTGTATATTGCACTATACCTACTAATTAGATGGCTTATTTTGTTGAAAAAATTGGATTCTGTTGAAACCTTCAAATCTAAATTGAAGTGTTTTTTGTTTGAAGTATTTCTTTTTTCATTGTATTTATTGCTGCCAACTCACCCTTTCCTGTGGATTACCAATATTTTCCATTCTCTTGATTGCCCCGTCACCTTCCTTCCCTGGTTGTTTGGCTTGGAAAGTGTCTTACTGATGACAGCAGCTAAGTAAAGAGGTAGAATCTTCTCTTGCCTCACCCTTCTAATGGGATAAAGATGAAGGCACTTTATGAGGAGCAGTTATATGACGGAAATGTAACACCAGTACTGAAGTACTTTTTGCCTCACTCAGGATATCCATGAGAAGATCAATGACCCCATCCAGAAGAAGTTTGCCTCAGACATTGTTTCTGTGCTGGCCATGACCATGTCTGAGGAGCGTGAGTGTCTCAAGTACCGCCTGCTGGGGGATCGGGACGAGGTGGGAAACTGGGGCCATGAGTATGTCAGGTGAGTCAGGGATGTGACCTTGTTTTTGAGTATGTGCAGTGTACAGCATTATTGATATAGTATTGTTCATCTATCTTTATATTTGTGGTTTTGTAAGTCGGTGGAAGATTGTTAGAATTATCTTGCAATCTCCTTACTTCAACTCAAGCCAGTCACATAGCCTTTTCTCATCTCATATCTCTCTCTGTCTCTCTCTTTTCGTTGGCTCTTAAGGCGGCCCCATATGCACAGGCCGGCTTGAATAGACGGCCCTCATGAAAAAAGTTGTGCCCACACACGATTCAGGCGGCCTGGCGTGTCACGGTCATTTTTCACTGGGATGCCGTGGTGAGAGGGTGGCAGTGTGGCTGCTATGCTGACCACAGTGACCAGGGAAGCAGCATTTAATTGCTATTACTACTACTACTACTACTTGTACTACCACTACTTTCTGTAGTAGTAGTAGTACAGTAAAAGTCCACTAATCCAGAATGCACTGCCCTGGCATTGTCTTATCACTGGAAATTTCAGGATTGGTGGACAACCCCTAAAAATGAGCCACCATTGAATTCCCGCACTTAGTTTGTCACTTTGTCACTCTTCTCTAGGCGCTTTAGTATCTCCAATTTCTTGACAACAGTTAAGGTGACATGTTTCCTTTTGTTTGCCGAACTCGGTGGTACTGTGGCAGCCATAATAAGAGCGAAAAACTGTCTACTGTAGTGGTGGGACCCATTCCGATTATGAACTTTATTCCTAATTCTAGTGATATGGGGAATTGGACTCTATTCTAGCTCACTCGGCAATTTTCACTATTTTGACAAATTTTGGACCAATTTTAGCCTGGCATGAAAAGTGCCTAACTATCAGCCTTGCTGAACCATGATTACAGGCCCTTTACTGTAGTAATGATAGATGTAGGACCAGTATCAGTAGTAGTAGTAGTAGTAGTAATAATAGAAGTAGGAGTACTGCTATTGCTGCCCATGGGAATAACAACCTCCCAGAGGAAGGAGGGGATTAGAAGCAGAGGCCAACATGACCTTTCTACCGTCCAAGGAAGTGGTTATGGTCACTGCAGATCTCCGCTCGCTCCCGGTGTAAGCACAAAACTGAGACCAGACTTAACCGTCACCTGTTTATTTATATGCATAATGATAATTTGCTTTACTATTGCACGTCCATTAGATTTCTTGCCAACCGCCGTAGGCTTGGGAAGCCATACAGACCACTGCAGAAACAGGATTTACCGAAAATGCTCTAGATTTTACGGAACATTCTGTGACATTGGGCCCTATCAGGAGCCAATAACGCAAGTTCAATTTAGCAGAAAATTAGCTTTACCGGAATCGGCCTAGGCTGAATTATTCAGTTATATTGAGCATCTATTGGTAAATGATTAAAATGGACTCGGTCGTCAGGTGGTTAGTGCGGAGTCAATAGGGAGCTTTAAAAGGAGGCTAGATAAATTCATGGATGGGGATGAAAGGTGGATGTAGGTAGTGTTAAGTAACAGGAACTACCACGTGTAGGTCTCAAAGCCTCTTGTAGCTTCCGTATGTTCTTATCTACTGAAATTATATTTTTCCTATACATTAATATACACTACTTCTACTAAACATCGAACTAGGGAAAATTATATTATGCATGTTTTTACTTGAAAGAATAATTATGCAATTCATTGAAGTGGATTGTATAGTACATTGAAGATGATAGTGATTATCATTAATGCACAAGCTGATAACCTAATTTGTATATGGGGATGAAGGCACCTGGCTGGAGAAATAGCCCAGGAATGGGAGACTTTGGGTGAGGATGATGATGGCCGGCGCACAGAGCTGATTGCGGAGGCCCACGTCATCGTGCCCTACCACATGCAGCACAACGCCGAGGCCGAGGCCTGTGACCTCCTCATGGAGATGGAACAGCTGGATCTCCTCACATCCAAGGACTATGTAGATAAGGTAAGAAGGACATCAAAGTGATCTGCTTTACAATGGTGCAGTGACTCAGATGTGCTCTTATAAAGTTATAACAATTGAGGTGGGTGGGTGGGCTTGTGTGCGTGCATGCGTATGCTGCATGTGTGTTGGAGGGTGGGGCTGAGTATCCCTTTGTGTTGATGCTATGAAACCAGAATCTGTATGTAACCCTTCAGGGTGGTAAACGGGTCTTAGAAAAGGTTATATTCAGAGAATTGAAGGCAAAATCAGCTGTAAGTTGAGGAAAAGTAAAAGTATGCAAAAGAAGTACAAGGATGATGAACATGATTGTATGTGTAGTGGAATGACTACAGTAATTACATAGGGAGACATTAGTATAGGTATTGTTTATGACAACCACTACAATGAGAGTGTCTATAGGAAATGAGTCACTGGAGCTGGATAGATGAGTTGGTGAAATACAGAATGATGACTGTTGCTAGTACATAGTTCCCAAAGAAATACTTAAAATATCTGACAAAACTGAAGGTCATCTAATTCCATAGTCATTGTGTCTCCCTTCCAATAATAATATAAACTAGGCCCTCGGCATTAGAAGAGGGATATCTGCCATTTGAAAGTCCAGACTAACTTTGTCAAAATTTGTCCGAGTACAAACAACTGTAACTTTGTTTGAAAATATAAAATCCAAGTTTGACATGTTTATTTTAATTATAGAGGTTAATTTTATTATGTTTGCCATCAGAAAATACTTTCTTTGAATATGAGCAAAGTCAGAATTAAATTTGGGCTATTTTGGCTTTGAAAACTGAAGGCATTTTGGGGGGATTCAGAAGTGATTGATTTGCATATTACTGGAGAGAACAGACCTGTGAGTGCTGCAGTGGTAAGGGACAATGGAAAGAATAGGTGAGGAAGGTAGGATTATGAAAATCTGTAGATCACGTCACTTCATGAGTAGAAGGTGAAAGATAAGAGGGGAAGATCAAGAAAAGGATGCAGAGATGGGGTCAGGAGGCATTAAGTCACCAGGGCCCCAGCATCCAGGAGTGTGCAAGGCAATGGCATGTATGGGACAGTGCGTCGCCGTGGTGTGCTTTATAGGGGTGAGGTGACAGCTTAAGCAGTATGAAGCAGCCAGGATGAACCACCGGCAACAGGGCTGGGTTGTACTGGAATCTTGGGGTGTCAAATCTCTAACAAACATAAACATATC
Source organism: Chionoecetes opilio (assembly GCA_016584305.1). NCBI lineage: Eukaryota > Metazoa > Arthropoda > Malacostraca > Decapoda > Majidae > Chionoecetes > Chionoecetes opilio. The sequence goes on along the minus strand of JACEEZ010017506.1, from coordinate 256,632 downwards.
ACTATTTGACCAAAAGAAAACAACAGAAGTATGTGTGTGTATGCATGAGTATGAGTGTGTTGAGGTATGCGCCTATATATTAAGAAAATCATTGAAAAGTGAGGATAACAGGCTAAGAAATATATAAATGAGAATAAGAAAATGTGGTAAGGATTAAAGTGAGCAAAAGGAGAGTGTGTCTGAAGAATATAACTGGATTTATAAACACTTTGTGAAATTCGTATTCTTATAGAATTTGAACTGTTTTTTTTTTTAGCTCAAAGTTTGTATTTTACAGGATGGATGTTCAAGCAAACAAGTATGGCAATATATTTTTACTTAACACAGGAGTCTCAAAGTATAAAGCTAAAGAAATGTACAGTTTGTCACGAATGATCTTATTAGAAAAGCTGTCACTTGTGAGGTTAATTTACATTGACTAGCCAGGTATAACTCGTTTCCATATAATTTAAGTTGTATAGTTATTCAGTAATTTTGCTGATGCTATGCAAGTCTTGCTGAAGGTATTTTATGGCTTTCATGTATTCCCCAGGATGCTTACCAGAGGGTGTGCCTGTACCTGACCAGCTGTGTGCCCTATGTGCCTGACCCAGAGAACACCAACCTTCTGCAGACATCCCTCCAGTTGTACCGAAAGTTTAGCCAGTACCCTCAGGCCATGAGGCTTGCGCTGCAGCTGCATGACCATGATCTCATCAAGCAACTATTTGATGAGTGCCCTGACAAACTGGTAAGGAGCATTATGTAATGGAGGCTTCTGTTGTTGGACGGCTATTGCCCCCCCCCCCCCCCCCCCTCCTCTCTCTCTCTCTCTCTCTCTCTCCCTTCCCCCCCCCCCCCCCCCCCCCCTCCTCTTCTCTTTCTCTGTCTCTTCGATGTATTTATTTAGATGTATCTTTTTCCATGTGCATGCAAGGTAAACTGTTTACTCTTTATACGTGAAAAGTTTGATGCTTTATGATACTGAAATCTGGACTGCTCCAAATGGTGTCGAGTTAGGAACATGTTTAGATGGCTGTACAATACTAATATGAGAGATAAGTTAAGCAGACTTTAGATTGTGAACAGATTGTGTTTGTTTGGCTATCTAGAAAGAATGGATGAAAAGACTAAATGAATCTAAGTCAGCATTTTGAAGTGGTTAGTAGAAGGTCATTAGATAGATGCAAGAATACATTGGATTAGGTCTTGTATAGAAAATGACAACAGAAGTCACATAATTGTGTTACTCGGCTAAGCTGCTGTCACTTGATAGAAGGCCGACACATGGAATAGTGGAACATGCCATTCAAAATGATTAACCATAACAAGTAAAAGTCTTAGTTCTATGCCGTTTTAGATTAAGCTGTTTAGGGTCAGTGCATATTGTGGGCTTTCATTCTGCATTTTTTTTAAATCACTTTCATATATTGAATGAAGGGGCCCAGGGACAGTGGGAATTTCAGGATTTATTCTTCCCTTCTTTATTCTTTACTATCATCACTTTGTGTAATGCTAGGAATTTACGGTATATTCATATCATATATTCGTATCTCAAGTTCTCAACCCTTCCACTTCACATACAGTACAATACACAATGAGGCTCAGAAATGGAAAGAATTAGTCAGAGGAAGATATCAGTCGCCTCATTGAGGGGTTGCTGGTCAGTGTCTCAATAAGACAAGAATGCAGTGCCTGCATGGCAGAGGAAAGCACTTTGACAAGCTTGTAGTGGCTCTACTTTTCATCACTGAAGCTTTGGTTCTTTAGCCCTCGTGACGATTGAATGATTCTTCTAGATTTTAGTACATTATATTAGCTGCATGGATGGATGTAAGCAAAAGGAGAGAATGTTTGTGAAATATTGCAAAGGATACATCAGTGTATTATTTCTTTTTAAGTTTATATTGCATTAGATTTGCCATTTGTTGTAAAGCAATGACTTTTGTCAAACTCGTATTTGTTTTGTAAAGTATAAATTATTTGTAGAATTTATAACTTTTTTATAATCAGTTAGTTGTCTTAAAACTTATTTTGTATGATCAGGATGCTCAAATGTATTTGGTATTTTTTGTGAGGTAATTGCTCGCCGATGGTGCCAGCCCACAGGTTTGGGTGAAGGCCTTTAGGTAAAGAAAAAATGCATACCATGTAACTTAAACTATAACAAATATCTGATAGTAAACAGTGACGAGAGTAATGTTTCCAGTGACAGAAGCAGTTTAGGTAATAATTAAATTTAGATTAATATCAATGAATCTCAAGATGTAAAAAGAGACATGTTCTCTTCTTTTAATGCAATGTCAAAAGACAAAATAAGCACTAATGATTAAAACAGTGTCACGCGTTACGTGTGGTCAGAACAGGAGCTGGTTTTGTCTTGGCTTGGTTCATGTTGGACACCAACTTTGTTTGTGTGGAGAATTGCAGCTTGGTAGGAAGAACTTAGAGTTCTATAGTGTACAGGGAAATGAGGCAGAACTTTCGTGCACCAATTGTGCAGAGTGGAAATGAAAGTAGGATTGAACTCTTGCATAATGGCCATGTTTGGTTCTAACTCGTTAAGTCTGAAAATGTATTCTACTCTTACACACACAATACATCAGGTTAGATCATTCTATCCTGTTTTGCCATTCATTGAAGATAAAGATCAGTGAAACACAGTACTGTTTTGCCATTCATGGAAGATAAAGATCAGTGAAACACAGTACTGTTTTGTCATTCATGGAAGATAAAGATCAGTGAAACACAGTACTGTTTTGCCATTCATGGAAGATAAAGATCAGTGAAACACAGTACTGTTTTGCCATTCATTGAAGATAAAGATCAGTGAAACAGTACTGTTTTGCCATTCATGGAAGATAAAGATCAGTGAAACACAGTACTGTTTTGCCATTCATGGAAGATACAGATCAGTGAAACAGTACTGTTTTGCCATTCATGGAAGATAAAGATCAGTGAAACACAGTACTGTTTTGCCATTCATGGAAGATAAAGATCAGTGAAACACAGCACTGTTTTGCCATTCATGGAAGATAAGATCAGTGAAACAACAGTACTGTTTTGCCATTCATGGAAGATACAGATCAGTGAAACAGTACTGTTTTGCCATTCATGGAAGATAAAGATCAGTGAAACACAGTACTGTTTTGCCATTCATGGAAGATAAAGATCAGTGAAACACTACTGTTTTGCCATTCATGGAAGATACAGATCAGTGAAACAGTACTGTTTTGCCATTCATGGAAGATAAAGATCGGTGAAACACAGTACTGTTTTGCCATTCATGGAAGATAAAGATCAGTGAAACACAGCACTGTTTTGCCATTCATGGAAGATAAAGATCAGTGAAACACAGCACTGTTTTGCCATTCATGGAAGATAAAGATCAGTGAAACACAGCACTGTTTTGCCATTCATGGAAGATAAAGATCAGTGAAACACAGCACTGTTTTGCCATTCATGGAAGATAAAGATCAGTGAAACACAGCACTGTTTTGCCATTCATGGAAGATAAAGATCAGTGAAACACAGCACTGTTTTGCCATTCATGGAAGATAAAGATCAGTGAAACACAGCACTGTTTTGCCATTCATGGAAGATAAAGATCAGTGAAACAGCACTGTTTTGCCATTCATGGAAGATAAAGATCAGTGAAACACAGCATTGGAGTCCTTTATTTTTTGTAGGTGAAGAGTAATTATTCACAGTTTTTGGGCAGCATTACTATGTTGGGTTTCTTGTTATTCCAGGGATTTTTGAAGTGAAAAGGAACATGATATATTGGTTGTTTATATAAAGCAGTAAGGACTGAATATAGCGAGCAGGTTTTATAGGGTTCATTTAGTAGGTCTCTATGGCACACAGTACATGGTATGGATATTCTTTATTCTTTTGCCCTTCATCTGAATTTGGTAGCACTATTATTAGAGTATATCTGATCTATACTATCAGTCATGCAATGGTTTGGTTTTACTATACACGTACTATGGGTAAAACAAATATCGGTGCACTATATGCGTGAAACATTCTGACACTACGGAACGAAGAAAACTAAAACCCTCCCATATCATCAGCATTTGACCGAATGTTTACAGTATTCATGGGACCCCTATGCACCGATACTTGTTTTACCTATAGTACATGCATTACCTCTTCAGATGAAAATTCTACATCACTAGCCATATGTGTTCTTTTCTTACAATAGGATATTTTCTGACCTGTGTCAGTTGTCTATGTATTTGAAAAGTGAAACTAAAACATTTCAGGTTAAAATGCAAGTTGCATTCATGTTGGGGAGGCATCAAGTATTTTTGGAGCTGCCAGAAGAGATGGATGACTACGAAGACTTTACTGAGATCTTGTCCAACTCTCACCTCAACACTCATTTCCTCTCCCTGGGACGTGAGGTGGGTGCATAGCTTTTGTTATATTTTGTGGTCTTGAGTGCATATCTTTTGTTTACTGGTATGTGGTAGTTGTGATATGCAATGTATACTCAGGGAAGATAAGTTTATTGACATGGTTAGAAAGCTGAGATATTAAGGTAGGTAGAAACATTTATTTTTCTGCTTACCCATTGTAAATTTATATAAGCTAATGGAATAGCAATTTCTTGCTTGCTCTCCAGTTGGACATCATGGATCCCAAGACCCCAGAGGATATATACAAATCCCACTTGGAGAACAACCGTCCTACATTTGGCCCCGGGCAGGTGGACTCGGCTCGACAGAATTTGGCTTCCTCGTTTGTCAATGGTTTTGTGAATGCTGCCTTTGGAACTGACAAACTGCTAACAGAAGATGGAAACAAGTGGTTCTACAAGAATAAAGAACATGGTAAGACAGTGGAGTAGATCTTAAGACAGTAACAGTAGTCTTAAAGTAGTCGTCCAGACCCATTTTTTTTTTGCCGAATTATGTTGAATGTACATTCAAAACACCTAATCCACCAAAAATAATTGATTTCCAGGCCTTATTTCCGTAAAAACACGACTTTTGTAAAAAGCGCGCGAAAAAAAAAATCTTCCCTCCAACAGGGCTACGACTGTTATTGATGACGTCAGAACAGGGACGCCCGCAGACACTCTGTCTGGCACCTGTCGGCAAATGTTATGATGAGCGATTGTACTTCGGTGTCAGACAGTGAATCTGTCGCTGTGACAGATTTAGAGTACGATGCTCAATCTGACACCGAAAGAAATGACGCTGGTCGCGTATACTATGAGGAAAACGAACCTCAGATTGTCATGGGATCCTATATGTTTGAGCCCGAGTACGAGGTGGATTAACAGGTGTCTCTTTATCTTTCTTTATCTGTCTCTTTATCTTGGCAGGAGGTATGAGATGTGCACTCGCGCGTATGTCCCCCGGTGAAATTATGAATTATTTAATCATAATTTCTACTAGTTATGGACAATTACAGTATCTTATAAGTTTTAACTGCACAATCGATATTAATAAACGGCTGTTATTTACCAAATAAGCAGTACATGAGAACAGCAGGGCTGTCATAAGCAATAATGTAAAGGGCTACTTGGCATTATGTCGGCGAGGAAGAGGCAAGGTGGGTAGGGATGGGTGCCGTGCGAGGCTACATCAGCTGTGTCCCTCCTTCTCCTGCCCAGATTAGCGACAGTGTTTAGTTTGAGAGTTAAAATCATGACTTATTTAGTATCAATTTGAGAGAAATAAGCTGTAGACAGTGTTGTACGCTTACGGTAATGTGGAGTATTATTCTGGATATGGGGATTATTTACGGATCGTGGTCATCTCTGAAATTATGAACATTAGTTTAATTATGATTTACAAATTAGGGAGCATTACAGTATCTTATAACGAGACAAAGATTCATTAAATTTACTGATAAGCATTACATGAAGACAGCATAGCTGAAATTTGACACACTAATACTGTAAAATGCTACGTGGCAACGTCTACAGCTGAATGTCAGTAATCTCCCGGCAGCTCGATCTACTTACTCTTACGTACTGTCTCTTGTCATCATGACTTACCTTAATGTTGTGATGATCACAGCAAGTGTTCAAAGTGGCCACCATCAGCTTCAATACACAGTTGCGCTCGCTGAAGTATGGAATGAACACTTTTTCTTAGAATTTCTGGCTTGTTCTTGATGTGCTGTGAAGCTGCCATTATTCTCTCCAGAAGTTCTTGCTTGTTGTCACTTTTCTTATTGTATACATGTGATTTCATGTCTCCCCAGAGATAAAAATCCAGTGGTGTTAGGTCTGGTGATCTGGCAGGCCATGGGTGTGGTCCTCCCCGGCCTATCCACCGTCCAGGAAATGTTTGGTCAAGATGCTGCCTCACTTGCTTACTGAAGTGTGGTGGTGCCCCGTCATGCTGAAATACTAGTCGGCGCCGTGTGCCCAGGGGAACATCTAGGAGTGAGGGGAGGTGATCTATCAAAAAGTTAGCATAAATATCCCCGTTAATGCGATCTTGAAAGATGTGTGGGCCAATCAAGTGCTCACCAATCATGCCACACCAGACATTAATAGAAAATCTTTGCTGGAAATTACTTTCTACCATCTTGTGAGGATTCTCCTTTGATCACCAATGTTCATTATGAGCATTATGCATTCCGGCACGGGTAAATGTGGCCTCATCGGTGAACAAAATATATTTCCACAGCTGGGAATTTGCTTGTAGCGATTTACAAAACTCCAATCGCCTCACTAAATCTCCATCCTGAAGATGTTGAACCTTGTGCAGATGATATGGATGAAGACCTTCTTTTCTCAGCACCCTCCATGCTTTCATGTGAGAAACTCCAAGTTGGAGGGAAATTCTTCTTGTGCTTATGTCTGGGCTGTTTTCCGCTGCATGAAGAATCTGCCTCACCTTTCCATGTTCCCCTATCCTTTCAGCTGTTGCACCCATTCCAGGGAAAGATCCTTTGTCACGAAGGTGTTGAAATACCCTGTAAATGTTCGAACATTGGGACATTTTCTGTTAGGGTATCTTCTTCTGTATTCCTGTACGGCAGCATTTGCACTTCCATTTCAGAACCCGTAGATAAACACCATATCCGCATACTCCACGTTACTGTAGGAGTACGGCATTGTCCGCAGAGTTCACTCTCTCAAAAATAAACACTGCCACTGCCCCTGGGCGGGAGAAGGAGGGACACAGCTGATGTAGCCTCGCACGGCACCCATCCCTACCCACCTTGCCTCTTCCTCGCCGACATAATGCCAAGTAGCCCTTTACATTATTGCTTATGACAGCCCTGCTGTTCTCATGTACTGCTTATTTGGTAAATAACAGCCGTTTATTAATATCGATTGTGTAGTTAAAACTTATAAGATACTGTAATTGTCCATAACTAGTAGAAATTATGATTAGATAATTCATAATTTCACCGGGGGGCATACGCGCGAGTGCACATCTCATACCTCCTGCCTCCCGCTAGCCGTGAGTTACATGACGGCCGCGGTAATTCTTTCTCACTCCATGTCACGTAAAGGAAGCTTCAGAAAGCATATGGGTATAGAGCATTTTGTTCTTAGAATAATTCGGTCTATCTCCTGTATCAACATTTGCATAAACTCGTGTTACACCCTGTATTTATCTCTGTGTTTACGTCTCTCTCTGATCAGCGCGGGAAGATGAGCCTCCCTGATGCTACGTCACCGAGCCTGAGCGTCTGCAAACCTTGAGAGCGTTTTGAAAACTCGGGGAATTTGCAGATTTTGATTGCGGATTATTTAAAAACGGCTGACTGGATACAAAAAGTGACGACGTATTGTTGATATACTCGTTAATGGCTATGCTTTGATTGCATTAAATCAGGAATGATGAAATGGTCTGGACGATTACTTTAAGATCAGTGGCTTGATTTTTCAGATTTGTAGCTGTATTAATTTTATGAAGGTCAGTTGTAGGTGGCACTTATGTAATGCAGGTTGATGTTTTCTGTTCTGTACAAAACTACAAACCTGTTTAGATTTATCTGCATTCAGAAATGGAGGATGAGAGAATGCATAGAACAATATATAGGTTTGATAAAAGAAGGACTATGTACAAGATAAGTATGGATATTATTATTACTTTTTTTTTTTATTATATATTTTTTTTTTTTTTATGTGTGTGTGTGTTTGTCACACACTTATGTTCCTCTTAGTAACCCTCTTTAACACAACCATCCAACTGGTACTCCCTGCTTTCACTCACTCATGATATGCCTGTAGGCAGTGACCTCCAGGGCTTGGATGGCAGGCCCTGGAGGCTCACTTGAGGGCTATGATCATTGGCCCTTGCCTGTGGTGGCGCAGGCAGGATTCTTATAGTGATGCCTGTAATTAGAGGCTCATGCTGCCCCCCCTGTGTCCTCCGATGCGCTCGCAATCGAAGGTAAAGTTAATGGACGGCATGTGGGTGTTCTTTGGCCACTCGACGGTGCAGAAATATTCTAAGTGGATTTATGGGTCTCCCTCGGGTCTTTGACCGCCACCCGGTGACGCTAACCACTCTGCTACCGCCTCCCCTACATTAAATACTGCCACAGTTTTCAGAATGTTTTGTCAAGGTCGCGACTCCATGCAAGTACATAACTCTGAGGGATTCTGTGGTGATGGTAGTGATGCTTGTCCATATGTATCTGTGCTTTTAAGTCATCATACAGTATGATACTATGATAGCAATAATATGAGTAAATGTGTTCAAGGAGCCTACTCTTATATCAATATCCTTGTATATCGGGGTAATTGATATATGGGTTGAGTGGAGATGCTTTCCTGAAGACCGATAATTCTTGACTGTTCATTTTCTAATAGGTAGAGGCTTGCATATGAATAACACAACCCTAGAAACACAACAACAGATAGAAAATGCTGTATTAAGTGATGCAAAATCTTCATAGGCACAAAAATAATTCAGAATAAGAAATTAGTTCCTATGAAACCTGCAACCCAAGCTTAATGGTACTGTATTAGCTCTTCAATGGCTCAGTATTGGGTTTGGTTAGGAAAGTATCTTTTCATGGAAATAGATGAGGCTGTTCTCACTGCATTCCGTTTATTGGTCTTATGACTTTAACTTGCATGGGTCGGACATGTTCAGCTATAGGCCAGGGACACACTTATTCAGTAATACTGGATAATATATGGTGCATCATTCCCCTCTATCATCATTGTGTATCCGTATCAAAACAAGACTGCGAATTACAATGGACAAATGGCCTTGTGAGCCCATTGTGTATCTGTAACACATTTAGGCGCATAATGATGCTACGTATATGTTTAAGAGTGCAGATTAATCAGTCTTGCATCATTGAATTCTTTAATGAATGCACTTAAAGCACTATCACACTGTATTACAATATCTAACACATTATAGCAGTAGCTGTGTGAATGTGTGAACAGTAATGCCCAGCCTAAACAGGAAAACGGTTCTTTTTATATCAAATTAGGTTTAAAAAAATCGGTCAAAAATTGCAGCTTGTAAATATTTTGGTCCCATGTTGGTGGTTTCATTTTGAAGGGGTGTTTTGAGCTAAAAGTTTTCTTATGGATATGGCGTGAAGCCGCTCTGAACAATCATTGCCATTGTCCCACCCAACATATCGTACCGGGACAAGGATACGTTCACGTTACCTAAAACAATTCATTAAGACTTGAAAACAGATAGATTTAACATCTTTGGCCTTACTTCGAAAGCCCTGAAAGCTATGTTTTCCTATTTCTGAAAAGTTTTTCGGAATTAGGGTATGCATGTATTATTATTCCCATGCCTAGCAGAAGCAATATGTTAGTGCTGAATTGCAGCTTGAAGGTTTGAATAGGTGAGATGAATGGAAGAGCAACAGTTGTGTTGTTGGGTACATTTCATTATGGGATCATTCATGGTTGCTGATATTGTGTTGCAGTCTTGAATGTGTATCCTCAAGATGACTAGTTCTTGGACAGGCTCTTTGAGCATCTCTGTGGGCTATGGACAGTGACGTATTCAAGCATAATGAATTTATATCTCATTTAGGCCTTAGCTTGTGTAACAGCTGTGATAGATGTGTGAGTTTTAGTAAGTGAAACAGAAGAGTGTTTTTGTTAGCTTGACATGAATGACCATAAAGAGGTAGTAAGAGTAGTAATCAACATGCTCAGCTGACAGCTAAAAAGTTTGTATTCATGACAAAAGTTAGAAAAAGGTAGAAAAGTAAAAACAAAGAGTTCCAGAGTTTACCAATGAAAGATGAAAGAGTGAAGATAATGGTTAACTCCTGCATTAGTAAGATGGTCTGAATAGATATACAGTCTTGTGCAGCGAGGTCACGGGAGGGGGGTAGACATGCAGTTAGCAAGTTCTGAAGAGCAGTGAACATGAAAGTAGCGGTAGGAGATAGCAAGAGAGGCAACGTTGCGGCGGTGATTTAAAGATTGAAGACAGTCAGTCAGAGAGAGGAGAGTTGATGTGATGAAAAGCTTTTGACTCCACCCTGTTTAGGATAGCTGTATCAGTGGAACCCCCCAAATAGGAGAGGCATACTCCATACATGTGCGGATAAGGCCCCTGTACAGAGCAAGCAACTGGGAGGGAGTAAATATGGATGCAGTCGCCGCAGGACACCGAACTTCTTAGATGCTGATTTAAACGAGATGAGATGTGAAATTCCCAGTTTCTTGCAAAGTATTGTCCAAGTATGTTCATTATAGAAGAGGGAGACAATTGAGTGTCCTTAAAAAAGAGGGGATGGTTGTCTGGAAGTAGTCAAGCAGGTAGATGAAGAAACTGGGTTTTTGAACTAAACAAGGTCTGCTCTGCACCATTCAGAAATTGAAGAAAGTTCAGAAGTTAGGTTCTCCATGGCATCCCTTATGTAAATAACTTGATTTCTGTGGAGTTGGACGTCTAGTGAACGACGTTTGGACCTGTCTTTCAATTTGATGGCTCTGCTCACGTAGAAGAGTATACATAGACATGGACTTGTAACTAAGTGTGGCAGTAGAAGACAAACAGTTCTTTCCTCCTGTATGAGTGTTTGGAGCTGCAAGAGCATATCAACAGTTCTGTTTTGTGTAGGTGAGAATATTGTTGTTTCTCTGTATGTAAACAATGAGGGAGTTTAGAAACAGAAGTAATACACAATTAATTAAGGTGAAAAAGTTTGAGAAATTTGATTAATCAATTTTAAGTGATTTTTATTGGATTATTGTGTTTCTATTGGATCAATGAGCGCTTATGTTTATATTGTATTCACAGGTATGTTAAGTGCCACAGCATCCCTTGGTCTCATTCTTCTCTGGGATGTTGATGGTGGGCTGACTCAGATTGACAAGTATCTGTACTCCTCGGAGAACTTCATCAAGTCAGGTGCCCTCCTGGCGTGTGGGATTGTCAACAGTGGCGTGAGGAATGAGTGTGATCCAGCTCTTGCACTTCTTTCCGATTACATTTCACACAGGGTTATGGTAAGTATGTTTTGCATAAAGCTTACTTTTTATGATAACCTGCATCTAAGATGCTAATACAGGGAGGTCCCGAAGATACGAGCAGTTAGGTTCCACCTGGCATACTCGTAAAGCGAAATCTCGTATAACGAAACTCATAACTAATGGTAAAATATAGGTTTGGTTCCAGGACCAGGTTCCATCAATTTAAAAAAAAAAAAAAAAAAAAAAAAAAATTCAAGCTAAAATAAACTATAGCAAACAACAAACACACAGCGTCTATATTACCCACACTGTACTACCTATTCTGTAGAAAAATAATTCTGAAAGAGAAAATAGCACACAAAATAACATAACTGCACATTAATTAAACATAAAACATGCATAACAAGCAAAAAAGACGTTGTAATGTAGGGGACGCCGCGTGATACAAGAGAAGGTAGCGGTCCCAAGGTTGGGGCCGCACACCTGCTAATTACCCCTAAAGGTCAGGCCGCACCATATGCTTAATTACCCTTGAGGTCACGCTTTGCTAGGGGTGACCTGACTGCGGTCCCAAGGTTGGGGCCGCACACCTGCTAATTACCCTTAAATGTCAGGCCGCGCCATATGCTTGATTACCCTTCAGGTCACGGCTTGCTAGGGGTGACCTCACTTGGGTCAACCAAATCCCCCTTTGTCCAGCCCAGGAGTGGTAGGGCGCACATTTTGAACTTGATAATTTTACTCACCCCAGTTTGAATGTCGTATCATTGGATTTTCGATCTCGTATATTGAAAATAGACCCTAATTTACACATCTCGTGTCATCAGATTCTCGTATACCGAATGCTCGTATAACGGGACCTCCCTGTAATGAATCAGGTAATACATTCAGTGTATGTAGTGGTAGCATTGAGAAGTGCCTGATAAGATCATTCTCTCAAATCAGTGTACGTCTTGTATGAACTTCTATCATTGTTACTCAATTGGGGCAACGTGCCGACAGTCTTAGATGTTGGACATTTTTCAACAAGAGGGTGGTATTGTAGAAATTCTTTAACTTTAAGAATAATGAATTCTGAAAAAAGTTCTTTTTTCTTTTTCTTTTTATCATGTGTCATATTTGAATGAAAAGCAGAATATGAAATATGATGCTGTATAGTATGACAAGTTCAGCATGATGTAGCACCCAAGCAACCTTCAGCACAGCATCTGCCACTTATATCTGAGGCACCCGTGAGCTACAGTCAGCAGCAAAACAGCTGACAAATACAGAAATGGAAAGATGGACAGTGAGAGGTTCCATTGATATATTTAGCAGCTTTGTTCATGCCACGTTCAAGATATTACAAACATGAAGTGATAGGGAAGAATACTCATTCCGAACTTGAGTGTTCCTTCTTCTAGATGTGAGCATTTTTCCCGTCATATATATGCTAAGCATTCTATGTCTGGGTATGCTTAGGAAGGTCCATTCATTATATTATTTGGAACAAATAAGTGAATTTTATGTTGTTCCCAACCTGTAACTCTTACATATCACTTCCTGCAATTTTTTTCTTAAAGATTTTTCTTGCCAAAGTATGTAAACTATATAGTTTGAATATAGGTGGGGTTGCGATGACATGGAGACAGTGGGTGTTGGTGATGCGACTTGAAAATAGTGATGCCAGAGATGCATATAATTAATGTTATCCTCAGGGAGGACATTGGAAAAATAAGTCCCACATTATGATAGTGTTTTTTTGCTTGTAGTATGAGATAATAAAAGCATTTTAGAACTTTCACGTGCACAGGAAAGTTCATTACCTTCTGGGGTACAAAGCTCTTGAGCATAAAGTAGTTACAAAGTAGCCTATGGCTGTAGTCTATCACACATTTGTGATAAATTGTAGCCTAATTGTTCTTATTACCTCTTTAAATAAGATTTTAAGATAAATTTCATATGCATACCTGCTACTGAAGGACTTCTTTCTCCATCTGTGGAGCAAGCAAACCATTTTTACGTTTGTCCATAATGTATTAAATATAACACTAACTTCATTCCCGTATCATATTCTCAGAGAATTCCTCCGCGCGATCAAACTTTCCACGTGGCTTCACAGCTTTTTAGAGTATTAGCAGCCCTGGCTGTTCCTGCTTAAATTTGTGAATCTCTTGCTTCTTCTTTCTATAGAGTCTACATCTTTGGGTGGGAGGCAGGCTACACTAAGCTAGTGGAGGAAATGGACATGTTATGTAAAAGAGTATCACAAACTTGCCCTTTTTTTCAATCTTGCAGTTCTGTAGATAGATTTGATATGCATTGAAGGAAGGCATGATTGGGGGCTGCCATATATGCTAAGTTTAGGTGTGATGTGTGATTAGTTTTTACTTTAATTTCAGATTATTCGCATTGGTGCCATCCTGGGCCTGGGCCTGGCCTATGCCGGCAGCAACAGGGAGGCAGTGCTGAAGGTGCTGCTGCCAGTGCTGTCTGATGATAAGTGTTCATTGGAGGTGGTGGGCATCACAGCACTGGCATGTGGTATGATTGCTGTGGGAACTACCAATCAGCTGGTGGTGGAGGCGCTCGTCACCACGCTTCTAGCCAAGTCTGAGGTGGAACTGAAGGAGACCTATGCCAGGTTTATCTCCCTAGGTCTTGCCCTCGCCTATCTAGGTAAGACACCTGTGTAGGTTTTTATTGCTCTGTAATAGCTTTGCATTAAGCATCACCCCATGCATATCGGGAATGGTCATGTGCATGGGTTTTTTTTCTTCTTTTTTCCCCCTTCTATACCTAACCCCCGTTAATCCCTTTGGTGTGCGGCGTGTAAACCATTGTTGGCCTTTTACGGCAAGGATGCACACCACTCACTCATCCACACACCTCTTATGCTCCCACAAAATAGAAAAAGATATGAGAACTAGGAAACATTAAGAGTAAGACCTAGAAATAGTGTTCCAGGATGATACATCTCCAGAGAAGGATATATGGTTTTTAAAGATACATATCAAATGTTGCAGAAGCATGGCTTTTCTCCATGGATAAAGATATGAATAAGAAAATAATCACCACAATAAGACCAAAACGAGTGTTTAGTTTGTTCCCTTCACAGAATGTAAAGTATTAAAAATCGAAAAGAATACAAAGGATAAGATGATGCACGAATTGAAAGATCTAATAAAAAAGGGAAAATTATAGTAGAAGATTACACTGCCAAAACTTAGAGAGTTTATTTAAATTGATAATATCTTGGGAGAGTTTGACAGAAAAGACATGCCATTAGGAGAAGAAAAAGAGGCTGGATGTTTGAGGGGACAAGGAAAGATTAAGAAAAGAAAAATGTTTGAAATCAAGAAGAATTGCTTCTATAGAAGTGTAGAGATGTCTGGAATGGATTAGAACATGATATATGATGGGGGCAAAAAGTGTGAATAGATTTATAGAAAAACTAAGTATAGATACAAAGACAGGACCACACGAGTACAGCTCGGGCCCTACATGCTGCAGCTAGGTAAATACATACTCCACATCCACCCTTACAGGCGTGTAGGATTGCCACCCTCAGCTCATGCCGGGATTTTAAGGTCACAACTTCTTGGCTTACATCCTGTACTTATTCACTTCTAGGTAACAAACTATCATGTGAAAGGGGACAAACTGAAATGACCTCAACACGGCTGGGGACTCAAACCCACGTCTTCTTGGATCTCATGAGCCTCTCAGTTGTGAGGTGATTGTGTTGTCCCTGCATCGCGGGGCTGCTGGAACATTTATACTTTTTTTTTTTTTTTTTTATTGTAAAGTTTAAATATTTCTTGTAAAATGTCTAACTTGGAAAAATTTGTTTTCACAAAATAATTTTGAATGTTCAGGATGTGCAGGTTGTAAATTGTATGAAGTATTTATTGTGAGTGAAGTAGTACTTTGTGTTTGTGCCACTCCCGGTAGGTCTAGTCTAATTCATGAAGAAAAAAATGGTTTCAAATTTTTTCGAGCAATTTGCTTTTGTTATGTGCCTCCACATTTTTGGGAGAAGACCAGTTGCATGATAAATATTTCATTTTTCTTTCTTTCTTTAGTTGTGATATTTTTTAGTTCGTTATCTTAAGATTAGATATTTTACCAAGAACCATAATGAAAATCCTAGAAATGCACCAACTGAAGAAATGGAACAAAAGAACGACCAGTTAGGTGTTTTTTGTGCATAAAGAAAAAAGTTGCCGTGGAAACATGAGAACCATATAAAGGGTTTTTTTTGTACTGTAAGTGATCTTTTGTCCCCCCAGGTTGTCAAGACAAGTGTGAAGTAGTTCTGTCCTGCATTGAGAACCTGCCGACACCCTTCAGGCAGATGACGGGCACTCTCATTGAAGTGTGCGCCTATGCGGGCTCTGGGAATGTTCTCAAGGTGAGTAGCAACATGCCCGCTGACTCTGAAAGAATTTTTGTTTTAAATGATGGTGAATAGTGGGTGCACTGGTGAATATGAAGGAGAGGAAACCAGGTGTCAGAAAGAAGTAAAGGAGGTAATAAGATTGGGACCCTATGTTGAAGGAAAGACTGCCCCTGCAGGTGCGATTGAAGTCTCAGTCATCAATGGAAGCCATCTTAGCTAGGGCATTGAGGCTCAAAGGAACAGAAGAATTTAAAGATACAATGCACATAGTTAAAAAATTAATGAAGAGAGTTTGAAATGGAAGGAATTACAGGAAGAAGCAAAACAAAGAAAAATTTGAAAAGTCCGAAGATACATTTTTTAGGAAGAAGAATACTAAACGACAGTGAGGAAATTATATATTATAGAGAGAAGTTAAAATTAAACTATTAAAGTAGAGAAATATTAAATAGCAGGAAAAGAGGGAAAATTGAAAGTGATGTATATAAACATTAATGGAATACGACCAAGAAAATTTGAACTAAAAGACTATTAAATGTCTCTAAAATTTGTGTCCACACGATTGAGCAGTGCCCGAGGGGCAAACTGTTACCAAATCCTGTGCCAATACACAAGTTTGGCAGGTGAGTTGCGGCCACGAACGCAGGCGACTCATTAGAGGGGAAACCACGGGCAAATTGCTATGATAGATGTTTTTGGTAGATTCCAAACTTATAACATATGGTGTATGACATTGATTTATGACCTTTAAAAGCAATGATACTCATCTCCCATAACTATGACACGTCCTTTGTGAATGCGGCCCCAGAGGTACACACGAGGGCAGAATCGTAACATTTGTTCCTTCTTTCCCAGGTCCAGGAAATGCTTCACATCTGCACCGATCACTATGACCAAGAAGAGACTAAGTCCAAGGATAAAAAGGATAAGGACAAAGATAAGGATAAGGATAAGGACAAAGACAAGGACAAGGACAAAGACAAGGACAAACCAGAGGAAAAGGAAGTTGATCTGTCCTCCCAGCAGGCCGTGGCAGTGCTTGGTGAGTCTCTTTTGGAGTGTTGCCTTGAATAGTGTTCACATCACGCAGAGGGTAGGTAGGTAGCAGTAAAAAAGGTACCAACAACTGGTAATTATTGACTAGGATCTCTTCATTAAGTTGTGTTTATTTTAACAGGAGGTTGTATTGTAAGGATGAGAGCATACTTTTATCATGGTCTTATAGATATTTGATTGATATAATTTGTCAATGATTTATCGCCCCACGCCTTCAGGCGGCCGTGTGGCTTGGGGGAGTGGGTGGAGGGGAAGGGAGGGGTAGCGTCGAGGAGAGGGCTGTGTGATAAACAGCTTACAATTTACAATGCCAAAAATAGTTATGTACTGTCCTTGTTCTAGGCGCTATGCACTTTTGCCGAAAGCATGACTCCAGCCAGCCAGCCTGGTCTGTTGATCAGTATGACTCATCCCACTCAACAACTTTCTTGCCAATGTACTTCGCAACATGTGAACTCATCAATTGAACTTAGTCAAATTTTGGGTCAAATGGTTGTTTTTCAAAAACAAAATCCATTGTGTTCTCAACATTCAGCAACTTTGGAACATTTTAATGATACCCATTGCATGCATTAAAGACTTGGTAAGTGAGCTGACCATTAAAAAGACAGGAAATTCTAGTAACATAAAGAAAAAAGTGGGACAAGCATAACTATAGCAGGACTAACATGTAACAAATAGGAATAGATGTGAAAAAGTGAAACGGATCACCTTAGGCAAGGGTTAAGGGCTGGCCACTCCCTCCCTGAAGGTTTTTCATGGAAAATTGGAGGGACCTTGCTAATGGTTATGGTGGTGATGTGTAGGTGCGGGTGTGTGTGTGCTCCCAGGGTTTTTATCATGAGCGCTGAGCTTAGATACATTTGCAGTCTGTCCATGTTGGGTGTGGTTGGAGAAGGCTAGGAGCAGTTCAGTCTCATTAATAGAGAAATTTTTCACTTGTTACTCTATCATTAACCAGAAATGCAGATTTATGTTGTTAGGCAGTTAAGATAACTCATCAATTCAATCATCAATATTCATCATCAATTTTTCAGGTATTGCGCTCATATCCATGGGGGAAGACATTGGTGCAGAGATGTCTTTCCGGCAGTTTGGCAACTTGCTGCGGTACTGTGAGCCTGTCATCAGGCGGGCAGTACCTCTTGCATTGGGGCTCATCTCAGTGTCCAACCCAAGACTCAACATCCTGGACACCCTTAGTAAATTTTCCCATGACTCTGATTCTGATGTTGCCCATAATGCAATTTTTGCCATGGGACTTGTGGGAGCCGGAACTAATAATGCAAGGTAGGAAAAATAGGGCAAACAGGAATGTACTACTTACAGAGCAGTAAGTTTATTTAGTATACTAGGAAAGCTTTTTGATAAAACTTCTTTTTTTCTCCTATAGCGCCTGTAGGCAGTGACCTCCAGGGCTGTCTGAGGGAAATGAACATATATATGTTTAGCTGTAGTCAGGGAAGAACTGAATGTTGCATCATTGATATGTGAAGACTAACTCTGATGTAGATATTTCCTCTTCAGTTTCTTGTTTGCATACTTCTTCCAGATTGGCTGCCATGCTGCGACAACTGGCTCAGTACCATGCCAAGGATCCCAACAATCTCTTCATGGTGCGCCTAGCACAGGGTCTGACGCATCTGGGCAAGGGTACCATGACACTCTCTCCATACCACAGTAACCGCCAACTGATGTCCCCAGTTGCTGTAGCAGGTCTGCTGGCAACATGCATAGCATTTTTGGATGCTAAAACTTGTGAGTGACATTCTTGATTTTTTTTTTCTCTCATATATGTTGTATATATGTGTACCTTACTCTGCCTGACTGTCCTTTGTATCTTTTTGATAATTGGCATCTATCAGGCTTCCACTTATTGTATTATTTTATTCAACAACAAACAACCTCTTGTCTCCAGTGTATTGTAAATAAAGGCACCCTCAAATTTTAAATGGATTCAGATGGTATTTTTATGCTCTCAACATGGCAAATTCATACTCTGTCATTCTTCAGTTGGAGGTGTTGTGTAGTATGAATGTTATTCATCTATTAGATCAATGATGCGAGGAATTTGAATGTTAGAGGAGTGAAAAGTTTGAGTTGCACATTTTGTTTCTTTAAGTAAGGAAATACCCCAGGGTATTTATGTACTGTGATGTAATGAAACTGTCCCGCTAGACATTTGCACACTATCAGATGATGGCAGTGAACAGAATGGTGGTGATTGTAATTTCATAATCGAGTAAGTTTTCAATTACAGGGAAAAAATGGCTTCAACCTAAGTTTGAGTTTTACTAATTGTTACTTCTTTTCCCCCCTGTGACCAGTAATCCTTGGCAAGAGCCACTACCTGTTGTACAGCCTCGTGACGGCCATCCAGCCCCGCATGCTGGTCACCTTTGATGAGCAGCTCAATCCATTGCCAGTGTCCGTCAGAGTGGGTCAGGTGGGTAATGGTGTTCGGTATTCCATCATTAAACAATTCAAAAACAACTGCAACATTTCTCTATGCAAAATGATCTTTAGGAAGAAAGTTAAATATCAAAGCAAAACTGAGCAGAATTGTGGTCCTGTCACATACTGTATATCATTTTCTACAGAATCGAGCAAGATTATCTGGCATTTTTTTTGTTGTGAAATACTGTATATGATTGAAGACATATTATTATCGACATGTTAGCCATACTCATTGATTACAGTGCTGGAATATTAAAAAAAATTAAGTTTGGATTGTAAGTTGTGTTGACAGGACAGCCTTGCTGCCTTAGTATTGCTCAGTCCTACGGTTGTCATGGAAGTAAGGGTTAATCGTGATATTGTGAACAGGTATATAACATATCTAAACTTACTTCTCGATGGAAATCATTAGATTTATGTACATATATTTTGGCATGAGGTATACTTCATTTGCGTACGGCAGAAAAGTTGTTTCCAATGCACTTTGTTGTCAGCATATGATAAAATCAATTGTCCCCAATAAGAGATTTTTCATTGGTCAAGTTATGATTCTGTGACTATTTTGCTAAATGGTTAGAAGGAATTAGGATTTATTTTTTATAATTGTTTTCTATAACAGGCAGTGGACGTGGTTGGCCAGGCCGGCAAGCCCAAGACTATTACCGGCTTCCAGACCCACACCACGCCCGTGTTGTTGTCCCACGGGGAGCGCGCCGAGCTGGCCACCGACGAGTACACGCCCCTCACGCCTATTATGGAGGGCTTCGTCATCCTCAAAAAGAATGCAGAGGTGGATGCGTAGAGGTAGTTGATGCAGGAACTTGTAATCTTTCTTTGTGTCACGTTTTGTTGTGTAGCATTGCTATATAGAAAGGTAGTGTAGGGAAAGTAAACTGTGCGGATTCTTCTTCGGTCTTCATTTTTAATTAATATTACATTATTTTTTTCCACTGCTGTAGCCACTCATTCAATGACAGTTTTAAAAATTTATGACCTTCGGAGTTTGTATCAAGTAAATTTTATTTACGATTTTGCGTTTTACTTGAATCCCAATTGAATTGTAGATATTCGGGTTATGGTGACTGGGTCGTGTTGCGTCAAGATGTATTACATAGCACTATCATGTCCGTTGTATACCACTAAAAATCAATAAATCTTACTAAATTTATCGTGTTTTGACACCTACGAGAGGATGAGCCAGGTTGAAAAAAGTTGAAAAAATTGACCGATAATAATTTACAATAGAAATGACAAACCAGAGCATATATTTGTTTATTATTGACATAGCCGGTCTGACATGTCTTCCATAACTACAATGTTTGGAAAAGAAACTGGACCCAGCTAGTGGTGGAATATAGGCTCGTATATTAATAGGAGAATGTTTGTAGCAGGACAGGTGTTGGTACTACGTAAAGCCGTAAGGCAGCGCTGGGGCTTGAGACATCTGGCATCACTATCTTTTGCGTCGCAGATTCAGCTGCTGCGGCTGTAGGTTTTTAGTGCAACTAAATTTATTGTTACGCATGAAAGTACATATGATCGCTCTACCTACATACACTGGATGAATACATGCATTAAAGAGAGTATCTTTAACAATATTGAATTTAGGGATGTATCACCATGGCTTTGTGCTATTCAAAAGTGTTAAACGGCTTAAAATATTGTCGACATCTGGCAACAGCTGAAATACACAACGTAAACACAGGCTGTTCTGGCCACCGCGCTGCCCGTGGGGTGGTGGCGGTGGCTGGCCCCGCTATGCCTTATCATTATTTCCATTAAGTAGTTTCAGGCTACTTGTCGTCTAAATATTTATAATGTTTATTTTATCAACAAGAAATAAAGTGTATATGCATTGAATTAAAAAAGGATGCACGAAGCCGGCCGGCAATATTTGACAGTGGATAAAGGGGCGGAGGGGCGGTGGGCGGACCAACCAAAACACAGCTGACAGATAGCTTTGTCTTTTTGTTGCAGTATTTGTGTTGTGTTTCAATTACAAATGTGCACTTATGAGATCATCATTATGTACGCCATGCCATAAAAGCATCTCAAGAAAGTCAGTCGGGATATTCTACAAGTTAACGTTCTTTGTTTATATGGAACCAGCAGCCCCGGCACGTCAGCCAATCAGAAAACTGGGTCAGAGATGCGGGAACCAATCACACTCTCCAGAGGAGGTCACGTGCTTTTGTTGTTGTTTGTCAGCTGGGCCGCTCGGGCTGCTCAGCTGATCCCACATTCAGTTCCACGCAAATGTATATCGCGGGTAGGCACGCGTGCGTCTGTACCGTCTTGAGCAAGTGTGTTCAGGATAGAGACACTTACTGGATCGTGACGTAGCAGTGGGAAGTTGCTGTCATTATCACATTTCTTAGGAATATTCTTGCACTGGCTGTGTAGAGAAAAAAAATTGTTAGAGCGCTCGTCATTGTATGAAATATATACATAATTTCACTGCCAAATAGTTTTGAAGACAACGAAACCATGTCCACCGGAAAGCGACTGGCTAAGAGGTCCATCCTGGGGACCCGCGTCGCCTGCTGTCTGGAAGATGGTAAATATTACGCCGGAGTGATATGTGCAGTGAAAACTATGGACGACGGTGGACCCACAGCATACTCTGTACGAGTGGAAGGTGAGAGACGGTCGCGAGAAGTGCGAGAGAGTGACTTGGTGGGGAGTGGCTTCACAGCAGTGGGTTCTGTCAAGCTGAGGGTGGGGCAACGGGCCTACATCACCCACAATAACCGCGAGGTGTGCGGCACTGTCCTCTATCATCGCCCCAACATTGACGAAGTGCTCATCTCTGTCACTAACCCAGAGGTATGTTGGAGACGAATTGTATGTGTATTTATCATGTTGGTAAGTGTAGTACAAAAAAATACTCAGAAAATCTGTCATTCATGATTAGTGTCAGTGAATTATGGACACCAGTGGTCTACTGTGTTCAGGGGAACGGACATTGCCTTTAGGTTGTCACGAATGTTACTCGAGGCAGATGAAAACACTGTAAGAATATATTTCATATACAAAATTAATGAATGGATGGATGTTTATGTGAGGATAAAGGCAACTGAACTTAGCCAGATTATTTGGTAAATATCCAGATGAACACCGAACTCACTTTGGTGGACGAAACTATTTTTTTCTGGTGTGTTTTTATGTGTTTTGAATGAATCTGCTAACCGTTTCTATTGTTGTTGTTGTTGTTTTGTGTGTTTTTTTTTTTATATTATTTTTTTTTTTTTTTTTTTTTTTTTGCAAAAATGAAAAAAAGAACCTAAACCTAACCTAACCTAACCCAACCCATACCTAACCTAACCTTTACCTAACTAAAAAAAACAAAAAAAACTAACCTTTATCTACCTAAAAAAAAAAAAAAAAAAAAAAATTGCGACAGAAACGCCTAGCAGATTAATTCAACACACATAAAAACATACCAGAACAAAATAGTTCCGTCCACCAAAGTGAGTTCGGTGTTCATCTGGATATTTACCGATGATTTACATCGAGCAGGACTATTGTATAAATATAAGGATGGATAAATGTGGCAGACCTCGACGAGGTTAGAAACACTTTGGTGGGTGTATAATTGGTGGAAATATTTGGCGGAAATATTTGGCTGAGCTAAGTGATGACATGCTCCTTGACATTGTTTGACAAGATACGTGACGTTTGCTGCAAGGGTGTGGTGGTCGTGTAAAACTGCTTTGAAGATTGATAACTTTTGATCAATCAAGAAGCATCTTTAGATAATGAGAAATAACATTAAAATCAATGCACTTATCAATCATTAGCCCCAAACTTTGAGTGCAACTTCGACCGTGTGTAGCGCGTTGCAGTACAAAGGTTAGCATACCGGCACGGCTACGTGAGCACAGTACTACAGTCACTTCCCCCGTCATTATACACCGCCGGTCTTGTAAGGCTTAGTCATTGTGCCTGAACGTCCTTGCCGCCTCAACTCTGACCTATGACAGTCAGTCACATCGCGTCTTGCCAAATATAAGTCTCCTTGATAAGCAGTATGGTGGGGCAAGCAATACTTGGTTACTGAAACTGGAATGAAGCACAGCAGAAATGTGCATACAAGGCACTGAACAACAAAGTGTTTCGTATGCTATCTACTGATTTATATAGCTTGGCATGAATGAACGGTGGAAGCTGTATTTGCTCATCCACTGGTATTTTCGTGTATTTCGTTGTCCTCTACGTTATGGACTGAATTATTTATATTTACATACATAAGACCCGCATCCACTCACATGTAATGGCACAGAAACAAAACACATAGCGAACATTACAGACGCATTAATACAACTTGAAGTTTTCACGGTTTTCTTAATGCTGTCAAGTATTTGATTGTTGTATTATCCTTTGTGTCGCTTGGGAGGTCGGAGTTCTGGGCTTCATATCAAGTTGAAACAATGGATTCAGCCATTGACTTAAGCCTTTGTGTGTTGGCCCCAAAGGAGCCCCAAGCTCCATGTGCGTAGGTAGGTAAATAGCTAGTCTCCTTTTCGCACGCCATTTTTCAACACAAACCCATTCATCTCCTTTTATTAATTTTAACCTTCATTCATTCACTAATGTGAAGCGTTACTGAAACCTAATGAAGAATTTGTAGCTCATGGTCACTCATTTGTTTATATAATTATTTCAAGCTCGATCTTATCATTCACTTCCCAGCTGTAGCCGAATGACCTTTTTCTGCCATATCAGGTACGGTCTGCTATACTCGTTATTCCTCAAGAAGTTTGTGCCTTTACGATTAATAAATACGATTTGATGGTTGCAATATTTTTCTTTTTTTATTTTACTTTGTTCTGCGTACTTACTTATCTTCGTTCTTTGCTTCCCTGTAACACCATCACCACCACAAATAGAGAGCAGTAGGAACCCTCAGCTTTACTTCGTACCCACTTCGCTTCCTCTTATTTTGCCTGATGTGCTTGTGTCCATGTCTGCAAAGTAAGAGCACTTTAGGACTTTGTAGTTAATCGACGTCAGTCTTGCTGAATTAAAAAAAAAAAAAAAGTTTTTGGGAGAGCTGTTGAGTGTTGGACCCAGCAACGAATGCAATTTTTTTATGACGCAGCTTATGATATATTGAATAATTAGACGTCTGTTGAGAGAGAGAGAGTGAGAGTACTTTCATTCGAGAGAAGTTTCCGAGGAATCTGCCAGGGCTGGGGACGAAGGGCCGCTACCTACATCAGTACGCTGATTGCCACAAAATGACTTTTACCTCCGTGCTCTAGCATAGTCCATTGTGTAACAATTGTTCCCGCTTTGACTTGCACGATCACAGAACAGTAATGACCATCAAAGTATGTGATAAACCTAACAAACTCTCTCTCTCTCTCTCTCTCTCTCTCTCTCTCTCTCTCTCTCTCTCTCTCTCTCTCTCTCTCTCTCTCTCTCTCTAACACACACACCGAAGCTTTACACAGCAGACCATGTTAAAATGGCAAGTATTGTCAAGAGAAGGGATCGGACTGGTGAGGCTGTCCAAGCTTCCTGGAACCACTTGATGGTAGGAGAAAAACGGCCTCAGACATCACAAGAAAGACCATCACTACTACCACCTCGCACTAATTCGACTGAGAGAGAGAGAGTCAGAGTCAGAGTCATTTAGTGGTTAGTCTTCCTCCCTCGAAGCCTGAAAAGGAAAGAGTATTATGAAGAATACAGGAAAATAGAAAGTTAGTTACTAGTCTGGCGTTAACAAGTGAAAGGCGCAAGTGTGATTCATGCGTGTGAGGGGAGGGTGTGTACGCGTGTGCGCACACCGGACTCTTAACGTAACAGTGGTTCGGTGGCTCAATGTCTATCACACCACATCACCGCATTGACGGCAACGATGGTCAAGTTGATAGCGTGCCGGCCTGGCATTCTGTGGTAGCCGGTTCGAATCCTCACTGCTTCCGGGGATTTTTCACTGACAAATTCGGGCGGTTACTGTCCCTCTTGAGCAAGGGGGTGGGAATGTGTGGTGTGTGAGGTCCCAGCACTGCCCAAAGATCAGTAATAATGAGTTCCAAGCTCGCACTGGGAGGGTGAAACTAGCGATCGTGAGTCCGACTCGCGTGGACAAGACCATGGGTGAATAACACACACACACACACACACACACACACACACACACACACACACACACACACAAACCAAAACAACAACAACAACCAATTTGCGTTGATGCCATGTAACTAATAAATAAGTATTTCCCGTACATATGTAACTCGCCGCAATAACTGTGATTCTGCTTGTGTTCACTTTTTTTTAAGTTTCACTGTCTCAATGGCCGCGTAATTCGACGAGGATAAGGTTGTGACGAGTTACTCCAAATGTCCTGACGGTTATCAACTTTGTCAGGGTTCACGGAACGAAATAATATAAAGGTGTAGTGCGCGGTGAGAGGCGGCAAGAAAGGCGAAGGGGTGTGTGTATAGCAACCAGTAGGTTCATTTGCTGTGGTTGTTATGGAGTGGCACAGCCTGTTACAATGGTAATGATAATAATAACTTTATTTCGTCATTGACTGATACAGCCAACTTGATGCTAAGACAAACTAAAGGGAGACTCGCACAGCCAGAGTGAGTAGCCGAGCTGACGGTCACCGTAGCCACTTTAGGTATTGTGACCCGCGTGTATGCACTACTATAATAATACTTTGTATTACAATGGAGCTGCTGCAGTGCTCCACCCGAGACTTAAGGCTGGCGGCAGCGTTCCGTCTTATCACTTGTAGGATATGTACCTAATTTACATCATGTGTTACGAAGCGTAACCAACGTTTGTAGTCATCTATACCATACGTTCCTTATGCTGCTCGAGGTCACAAGGCTCCCTGTGTGAGATTGCACGATTGTTATTGGGGTGTAATGATAAGTCTGTTTAGAGGAATGGGGAGTTTTTCAAAACAAAAGTTTTCTGAACCAATAATGATATATACAGTAGCTATGTTGGTGTGTCAGTTCAGTCGTGTGTATTTGTGTGTGTGTGTGTGAGACGTGAGTTGACTCAATATGGCACTGACTCCTTTCCTACAACCCTTCTGGCACTTGAACGCTGTGTGTGTGTTAGTGTGTGTGTGTTTCTTTGTCTCGTGTTCCCTAGCACGTCACCCTCCGTGCACGCCACTCCCACCTTGCCTCCCGCGTACCTTGTGCCTTCCCTTCCCTCGCCTGACCTGCGCCCATCGCTCCCACCAAAGGCTTCTCTTTTGCATTGTTTGGTGGCATACGGTGGCGGGGTGTGGCAGCAGAGAGAGAGAGAGAGAGAGGGATTGTCGTCATTATCATTCATAGACATTTTTGTATTTCAATAATGTATTTTCCTGTTTCTTTTACCGTAATTGTGTTCACTATTTTTCCAAAAAACTCGCGATTTTTATCCCCTCCTTCCTTTTCATTTCCCTGATCCAACCCCTGTTTCACGCCCTCCCTAACCCTGCGTCGAATTTTCAGGATGGTGAAACGTTCCTTGGTTGTGTGTGTGTGTTTTGCTTTTTTGGTGTAGTAATGTCAACGACATGAAATGCGTCAAAGCGGGCACTGTCAGCACACACAGACACATACACACACCCACACCCATACATACACACCGTCCCGATGGTCAAGTGGATAGCTGGCGTTGGCCTGCCTTTCTATGGTTCGCTGATTCGAATCCTCGCTCGCTCACGGGGATTTTTAACTGACAAATTCGGGCGGTTACTGTCTCCCTTGAGCAAGGAGATGGGTGTGTCAGGTGTGTGAGGTCCCAGCATTACCCAAAGATCGGTAAAAATGAGCTCCTAGCTCGCACCGGGAGGTGTAACTGGCGATCGCGAGTCCATGTCGCGTGGACAAGACCATGGGTGAATGAATGACACACACACACACACACCTTTCCCCTACTTTCTTTCATTTCATGCTCCCATGTTCCTTCTTTTGTCCCGTTTTAACGCATTTCCCTATCCTCGTCTCGTTGCCTTGTTTCCTCCTCCCCCTCATCCCTCTGCAGCGTCAGCATCCCGTTGGGGCACAGCCGTGTTGCTGGGTGGCCGCGATGACGAAAGCTTTGTGCTACCGAAGACCAGAATAGGAGGAAGAGACGCATACCGCGCAGGGGAAACACACGCACACACACACACACACATGATGCCTTCCTTGGGGGCGACATCATTTCACCCCCCTCCCTCTCCATCCCTTCCCTTCCCTCCTGCCCTCCTTTCTTCCTCCTCCTCCTCCTCACTCCCTTTTTGTTGTGAAACGCCACGTCTTTATTCATGAATGTTTTTTTGTTGTTGTCTTTTCTGCTAGTCTTGATTTATCTTTCCCTTCATCCTTCACAACGTTTCCTTGCCTCTCTCCCTACCCATCCACCCGTCCGTCCTCATCCTTACCTCCGTGCCTCTGTTTTTCTCGTCTTTGTTTCTCTCTGGATGTACGCTTACTTACTTTTCCCTGATTTGGATTTGTGTGTGTGGCTCCGGTGGCACACAGACCGACCCTCAGCTCCTGTGCCACACTTGTCCTCCACGCTTCACCCTCTCCCCTCAGATGCCATTACCCTCGCCTGCCTTCTTTCCTCTTTCATCCATTCCTCCCTCTCCCTTCCCCTACATTCCTCCCCCCTTCCTTCCCTCGGAGGCCTTTCTTCTCAGCTTCCTCGTCCATACTTTTCATTGCTCCCTCCCTTCCTCCTTTACTCTCCGCCCCCCTCCCCTCCAGACAGCCCCCCACCCCGTACCTTCCTTTCCCTGGCGACGACGAGGCGACTCGGAACCAGACGCCCCCCAGCCTGTTGCCATGTGCTGACCCCAGCCTCCACACGCACACGGGTTCCTGCACACACACACACACACACACCAGCCGCTGCCATCCAACTCTCCTCCCACAGAAAAAAAGTAAAGAAGATTATCACTGTAGCATTTGTGGCTGACAGTAAGAGTTTCCTTGTTTTTGTTATTGTTGTTGTTAGTAATCATGGTGGTTACATGGAAGAATGGGAGGAGCATAAAACAGAGATGGATGCCGATACAGTGCGTGTGTGTGTGAGTGAAGCAAGAGTGTGCTCCTCACCCGTGTGTTGTGCTCGTGTCCCAGCAGCCTTCCTTGCCGTGCCTTGCCATGGGTCACACGGGGCACAGGGCCAAACACCTCACGCCCAGCACGAGTGGCGCTCGACGCTACCCCGGGACCTGCCACCCTATTCTTGGGGAATCCCTTCACCAGAGTAGGAAAGGGCAACGAGGGAAGTAGTTCTGGATTTGTTGCTGGTACAGTGGGAGATCGTGTCCGGGTTCAGCCGGCGGGGAGTGTCAAAGCTTTGGGAGTGTTGTGCTTGGGTCTGGGAGGGCTAGTGAGGTGCACCTGCAACTGATGCAAAGCTCCCCAGTTTTCGGGGGCATCACCAGACTTGGTGTTACAGGCACTAGTTGACTGCATAGTGTTGGGAGGATCGCGATCCCTGACTGACGGACAGCTGCTCCCTCCGCTGCCCTATCGCTTCATGGCCAGGGAACGTTGGGCTAGTTGCACACCACACACAACACACACACACACACACACACGATTAATTGGCAATGGTTTGGCCGGTCAGGGATGGGAGTTTGTTGGCACAGCAACACGCGACACGCTCGTAAGCAGTCCCTCTACCCCTCAGCCCCACAGCCAGGCAGTCTCATTGCACGCAGCGCACCTCGCTCCCGCTCCCTTCCAATATACAGTTGCACAGGCGTGTATCATTCCTGCATTGTGGTTGTGTGCGTCAGGCCACCCACCTCCCTGGCTGCCCAAGGCGAGACCGTGCTTGCCGCAAGCAGTCAAGCCCGTCTGTCGTTCACGGTTCATAGCAGCTCAGCCTCTCAGCCTCAGTCCCTTCTTAATGGTTTCCATCCCTCCCTCTCCCACAGTACTTCCCTCATCCTCCCTTCCCTGCCAAAGACCCCATTTACAACCCCCCCTGCCGTCCCTCCTTCATTCCTCTGGTTACGCCTGCTTCCCCTCCGCGCCTCTCCCCTTTCCCTTCAGTGGCGTATCCCGGGTTCATTGACCTCTCGTGGCGTTAGGGAGGCTTTGTCCCTCGCCTGCTCTTCAACCACGTGCCTTCTGGACGGGGAGGAACACACGTCTCTTGGCCTCAACTTTGTATTGCAGCGAAGTAATGCATAACAGTACGGTAGTGTTTGTAACATTGAGAGAGAGAGAGAGAGAGAATAATAATAAAAAATGGAGTGTTACTTATGGCGCAGGGAGTATATGAGGAAAGGGGGGAGGAGTAGGAAGGTGAAGAAACCTTGCTTCCCTCTCTTCCTTCCTGGTGAGTTGGGGCATTGGTGGTGATGCACATAATTACGTACGCAGCGAATGTTGTGGTTATCGTTTTGGGAGTGATGGTGGTTGAAGTAGTAAATGGTGGTAAAAGTAGGTGTAATGGTAGCGATGTAGTAGGTACAAGTGGTGGTATGTTGGCCTCGTCTTGTAAGAGCCATTTGTGAACCTACCAGCACTTCTCTATACATTATCTGACCCCCCCCCCCCCCCCCCCAGCACTTAGCACCCTTAACAATCGTCCAAAAGTTCGGCGGCCGTCCTGAAGAGGGAAGAAGGGCTCTGAGGTAGTCTGGCATGGTATTGTTCTTCGCCTTATCTATCACTATCTATTTGTCTGGCAAGGTTTTATCTATCAATGTGTATGCCAGATAATAAGAACACAAGAAAATAAGGAAGCTACAAGAGGCCGTGAAACCTACACGAGGTAGTTCCTGTTGATAATGTGGGACGAGTAATTTTTTTAGCATACGTATATATAAGGACGTCCGTAGAATGACTAGAAGTTTGTACCATCACTTTTATATGAGTAAAAAAAAAGGCTTGAGATGAGTTCAGAAGGTATACATAGGTGTGCTGTTCCGTTTTCAGTAGTAGGTTGAAGTGAGAGGAAGGAGGAGGATGAGGACTGGGGCAACTTGTGCCGAGTTGTCCAGCAGTGTGCGTGGAGGAAGGACAAGTTGTATAGGGCAGTCCTGGTGCAGGTTTAGGGGTTTGTGTTTGACACAGGGTGGCCTTATTTGTGTTTGCATTCATATGTTGTATTATCGGAGCAGAATATGATTGTCTTAGTAGGCGTGGAGTGTGTTGCAAATGCAGGGGCTCAAGGACGCAGCCTAGTTATGGTGGATGGAGTCTCCTGGCCTTCGTGGCTCCGGCGGGACGTGCCTGTCACTAGCACTGGCAGTGTGCCTTTACCATGGCCTTTACTGACCGATGGCTAGCGTGTTGACGGGGACTTGGTCAGCCTGCTCTCTAAACAGTGAGTTATTAGTATGGTGAAAGCAAATGCTGAAGTATATTATGCAAACCAATTGTGTAACTTGACATACATGCAGATACACGTATTACTTGAATCTCGTAACTCATACAGCGGAAGTGAGTTCCCATCCAATCTCCTTTGTTTGGGTAGAGGCGGCACTACCGCGCGGAGACGTGGCTACGTTGCGTTGGGGGGAGTTTGTTATTGTGTGACGTCACAAGGTCGGGGATCCGCCAGCGAGAGGTGGAAGGCTGGGAGAGGGGGCGGGGCGGCGTGATACTGAGAGTTCAGCTGCGCTTCAGTTTAAAGAAGAGAGGTTTAACCCTATGACTGTGTTTACATGTCTGTTTTTAAATAATTAAGTGATGAAAAGCTCTTTTGAGACTTGCGGAGACAGTGTTCAACAACAGTCACCCTTATTTCCCACCTGGTGAGGAAGGGCGCGTGTCACTGCGAGGAGGAGCCGTGCATTCCCGCCACACAAACCCCCAGTCAGGAGGTGTCGTGCCTTCAGGAGGCTGCTCTCTCCAGCCTCTTGCTTGCCTCGACCTCTCCGCCTCTACCCTTTCCGTAATTTCAGGACGAATTAATTATCGTTTTTACTAGTGCGTATAACTTACACAAACTGTTCAGGAGGTGGCTGCGCACATGTGAGTATCTTGGCCTTCCTTGTCATCACTTCCTGTATTTAGCTGTGACTTCCCTACAGCACTTGCCGTGTCCCCATCTTGGGCTATACATTGGGCAGCCATTCCCGCCAGCCGTGCTTTCATTGACATTTGCGTTTTTGTTATCAGTGCTCGTTGCCTCCACGCCCCCACTCCTGTCCCAGCTTCCCCAACCGTTTTCTCACTCCCGCCTCCCGCCCTCCTCGTCCTATCTCCCGAGCCCCTAGCAACTACTCGACGCACTCTTCAACAACTCCCTCGACCCTCCGCCCCTCGCGCTTTCTCTTTCCTTTGCATACTCTCCTCTCTTTTCCTCCTCTCCACTTGTTCTCTCCACGACTCTCTTGGTCTTCCACACTCCCTCGCCATACATTTACTTCAACCATTTATTGTTTTTTTTTATAGATAGAATAGTTTATTTCAGTGTCTCACACGATTTATTGCTTGATACTGGGTAGTTTTAATTTTACCTTAGCATCTTTCTCTTCCTTGCGTGCAATGATAGGGACGAGGTGGCTGGGGATCTCTGTCACAGCTGAAGTCAGTAGGAAGAGTTAGTGCATGTGTAGGCCACATCTTGTGTGGCCTACATGCGCAGGGTTTAGGGGACGTGAAACATCCGTTGCCCTGGTCTGGTATGGTAACCCTGCCTCTTTTTTGGTGTGGGTGTGCGAGGTGCTAGAGGCTGCCTCGCTTGCCTCAGCCTCGATGAAGGACGTCCCTCTAAGAATTTACTACGTGTTATTGATCTACGGCTTGGAGCGAGCAACCACACGCCCGCCCTCCGAGGTAACAATGTACTACGTCGCAGCAGTCCAAGTTACCGCGCCCAGCCGGCCGTGGCAAGGTGGCGTAGTAACAAGTACTCTAGGCGTGAGGCCCTCGCCCCGGTGATGGCCCTCACCCTGGGATGGCCCCGTGATGCTCCCTTCCCATGGATGTGCGGGTGATGCTCCTCACCCTGGGATGTCTCGGTGACAGTGCTCACCTTGAAGCGTCTCTTTCACTCCTCTCACCCAGGAGTGTCCTGGTATGACACACTGCATCCCAACCAGGATGTAGTCCTGGTTTGCGACAGGACCACGTCGTTAACATCAAGCCATAACGGGTGACGAGGGGAGGGAGAAATAACCCTTACCCAGGGCGCGGCCAACCTCCCATATCCGCCCCTGGACAAGATGTGTTCTACTGAACACCTGGCGTGGCTGCCCAGGTAACAAAGGTAACCAGGCGGCCCACGACCCCTGCAGGTACCCTTAATCACTTCCCTTCCTTCCCCTCCTCCTCCTTCTTCTGCTGCCCTGCTTGTCCCTCACCCCATCACCCCACAGCGGTAGATAACACAGTACAACACATTTGGCGCTGCGTCATATAGGGCTTTGTGGCGCACCGTAAACGTTTACAGAAGCACTTCATAGGCTTTGGTGTCCCCAACCACCAACATTAGGACATCCCTCAGCGACTCCACCACCTCCTTCATTGTCTCCATTTCCTTCTTCCACCGCCTGGGTCTTTGCGGGGTACCACTAGCACCATCACGTTGTCGTTATGCCGCCCTCAGCCCTCATAACTGCTACTGGCTTCTTTCTGCCACGCCTATGAAGCCGATAGAGTGATTCTAAAGTCCAGAAAGAAAGAAGACTAAAGAAAAAGAAAGAAAACTAAATAGATGTAGTCGTATTCATTAATGCATTTCATTCATTTGCATATACGCACGTATATGTATATGTTATGATAATAATAATGATTATTTTTATATCGCCCGAAGGCATAGGTTATATCCGGTTAGGGTGAAATTAGCTGATGCACAGCTTGCTTGTCTGTCGGCATATTTAGGTTTCCTTGTTAAATCAATCATAAGTATGTGTGCAGTTTTTTTCCCGCCGTGGCTGAGGCAGAGATAGTTTCGTGTCAGTGTGTTGCTACATTTGGGTATGGTGACGTAGAGTGAGGCCGTTGTGTTGAACGTTTCGTTTGTTGTGTTACGCCACAAGTACAGTCCTGCCCTGCACGTGATGCACACACGAGCACTACGCACAATAGCTGCGGCTCGTTACATGTAAAGGGAAGAGTGTGTAGCTGACTGTTGTTTCTTATGGTGAAGACGACCTCACCAGGGATGTTACATGGGTGGTCGTGGCAGTATTACGACCTGCTGGTGCCGCCTTTCCTGTGTACTTGTCCAACTGCATCCTCCTGCGCCACTCTGTGCATTCCAGCGGCTCTCTTGCCTCTCAAATCGCTTAACAAGCCGGGTTGTCCATGATCTCTGACTCCAGGCCACAGAGAATGGAAAGCTAAGTGCTGTGGTGTGCCGCTTTAATGCATTACGGATACCTTTTTGTTATTCATTTTTCCTAGCACTGTTTTCAGTGTTAGCATTTAATCTGTCTTATTTCATAATACACAAGCTTCCAAGTCTTGTTTTGTCTCGGATAGCAAGGGCCATGGAAGCTGTTCTGTTGCTACCTCAGTGGCCCGAGTGGCCCCACAACACAGCGGTTATCCTTCCTCGCCAGTGTCACTCCCCCTCCGTCTCCTCCCCTCAAGTTGGCCTGAAGGACTCTATAAGTCCACTGTCTAACTTTTGTTATGGCCTCAGGCAAAGACTACTGTATACAGTAGTCTTTGCCTCAGGCAATGTAGTATGTAGTGGCGATAAGACGCCCTCCAAGAACTTACTGCGTGTCTTCTCAGTGAAGCAAAGAGGTCGAGGTGGCGAGTTGTGATTGTAGGGATTATCTTTCTTCTTTGTTCCCTCTCTCCGTTGCTTTTTCACTGGTTGATCCTTCAGGGAAGAACAATGTTTGTTTTATTGCCGTCAGCGTCGTGTGTCGAGCAGAAGCGCCTCACTCCAGGGAGGGAGAAATTGCGTGAAAGGTGCTGGGCCTGGTCGGCCTCTCCGCCGCCTCTGATAAAGGGGGGGGGGGGGGGGCGAGGTTTCGGGGCCACTCACTTCCCCCCTCCACACCTTCACCCCCTTGCATCCCGCGGCACCATCCCATGATAACACATGCACGCCTCCGCATGTGTGCGTAGACATGTTCACAGATTTCACACGCCTCCTCACATAATTACATTTAAAACACACACACACACACACACACACACACACACACACACACACACACACACACACCACTCCCACCACCCCCACCACCCCCACCACCACCCCCACACTCACCGTCACCCGTTGTGTGTTAATCGGATATGCCAAACATGCATGTGAAAGTGACGAGACAGGTTGACACCTTTTCGTTGGCGGGATGTCCCCTTTTTCTGCATCTCTCTCTCTCTCTCTCTCTCTCTCTCTCTCTCTCTCTCTCTCTTCTCTCTCTCTCTCTCTCTTCTCTCTCTCTCTCTCTCTCTCTCTCTCCCCCCCCCCCCCCTTTCGACCTGGTGTCAGCGGGTCAGTGGGTCTGCCGGGTTGGGGAAGGACTCAAGGCTGGGGCAGCGGGCGGTGATGGTGCTGGTGGAGGTGTGTTGCAGCAGGATGTGATAACGAAGGAGACAGTGAAAGTAGTAGGTGGTGGTGTGGGGAGGGGGCAGCCAGGCAGCAACAATAGGCACAGAGATGATGGTAATGATTGGATGGTGCAGATAGTAGCAGCTTATTGACGGTGATGATGATGATGATACGTATACGAGGAGGAGGGAGGAGAAGTTGAGAGTAAGTTGTCGGTCCCTGGCTCCTTTCTCTTCGTCTCAGCTGAAATATAAGACATCACAGCCATCCATGTACAATGTACATACGTGTGTGTGTGTGTGTGTGTGTGATATTGTCTTGTTGCGTTTCAATATTAGCTTCTAGATAAACCTTGGTCGACAACTTTTTAGCGTCATTGAGTTTTGAGTGAAAAAGCAAGATAGGATCGTATCACAGCAGGGCGGTAGGAAGTGTGCTAGTCGGCCGGGAGGAGCCGTCGGCCTTGCAGCGCGTTGGTCAAGAGTCAACAACAAGGGGCGGCAAGGGAGGGATGTAGGTCGCCGCGGCCCTTCGTGCCCTAACACAGCTGGCGCACCCTTTCCCACACCAACTCTCAGGGAGGAATTTGCTAGTGCCCTGCAGAAGGCACAGGCATAGGGAGGTTATACTAATGCGGTTTGAGGTCAACGCGTTTCGCGTTTGGCCAGTACGTGTATGGTTAGCATATAGAATAGAATAATATAGAAAAGATATAGACTGGAAGATGGGATAGGGGACAAGTAATAGGGGGGGTATATAGGCTGGCGGACCGGGCATCTATCCTGAAAGTTGCCACGATGAATAACGTGGCTAATTTACCTCTACCTTTTGAGCTTATGCAGATGGTGTCCCTTGACCTCAGTGTAGCTGCCGGCATCATGACGAAGCGGCAGCTGGTATTTATGGACCAGCACTTACGGCGTCAGAGTGGAGCAAGAGTCTAACGTTTCACTGTGGGGGGCATGGATGGTGGCGGCGGTCGGCTTGGTGGTGAAGCGGGGAGGTGGAGTGGCGGCGAGGAGGGAGGGACAGGGAAGGGAATGTGAAGGAAGTTGACTCTTTGACCCGAACAGTTGTGGATTCAAACCAAAAGAAAACAAAAGTGGTGTTGCGAAAGGGACGTGAAGGAACCAGGTTGAGAGTGCAGGGTCGGGCAATTTTCCAACTTAATGGCGGCCCGCCCCCAGATGACGCAAACTGAACCTGGAGACTGTGCGGCAGCGTTGTGGTGGAGAGGCAATGTTGAGTGTAATATAAGATGCTATGTTTTGTGGTGAGTGAGCGCAAAGGAGAGATGGTGCAACGGGTGTCTTAACAAAGGTTTTCTTTTCAACAGACTGGCGTGAGGCAAGACGTCAAGAAGAGGATCGAGGACATTCGTCTGCTGGAGTCGAGAAAATCAGCGCGCCTCGCTGACCAAGACACAGACTTCGCTAAGCTTGCCGACATGTCCACAGATCGTAAGGAGCGCAAACCCTCCCAGACCATAGACGTCCCGGCGCCCACAAGCGGCTTCCAAGGGTGAGTACTGAGGGAGGAAATTCGTGCATGGCAGATAGTTACTGATGAGGCATGCAGTCTGTGAGATATGTTGATGCCTAAGAGAGGAATTATAGCAGGGTAGTGAAAGCGTGGGTAGGGGGAAGGGAGAAAGGTGAAAGAGTTGGAGGATCGCTTAGGGAGAGAAGGTCCGGAGGACCTTCAGATGCCCTGGCGGGCATCTCAGGCGGCGCTGAGACCTGTTCCTGAGACCCTTGACCCTACCAGCCCTTGCCGCCTGCTTACCCTCCCTCGCCTCTCCCTTTCCATCCTCCCATCCCTCCAGCCAGCAGGCCAGCCTAGCATCTCGTCCTCAGACCTTCATTACCTCACGCAACATCCCTGGGAAACCCGCCCATGCACCACCCCGCCACCCTCACCGTCCCTTGTCCGCCCTTCCGCTCACACTCGCGTTCTGTGGTAATAAGTCTGCAGCCTGTGCATTCATGTCCTGTAGAGGAAATCAATCTTTGGCTAACGTCGTCCACCCCTGAAATCTTAGTCATGGATAGTGTGTGTGTGTGTGTGATGTGCGTGTATGTATATAATTCACCCACGATCTTGCCCACGGGAGCTAGACTCGCGATCGCCAGTTTTACTCTCCCGGAAAGAGCTTTGGGCTCGTACTGACCGATCTTTGGGTAATGCTGGGAGCCTGGGACCTCGCACACCACACATATACCCCATCCCCTTGCTCACAAGGTACGGTAACCTCCCACAATTGTTAGTGAAAAATCCTCGGGAGCGAGCGGGGATTGAACACGCGACCACAGAATGGTCATACACGCTCTTAAGGCACTAAAACTCGCAGACGAGTATGTGTGTGTGTATTTTCCAGGAAGGGATAGTATTATTTAGGAGTTATCGCTCTGATATCTACCGACCTCATCCTGCGTTTGTAGTTGTATTTTACAGAGCCTGAGCTACACTCGTATGGCCACGTCTCCATATCTGCATTTTTTTTATTTTTTACTTTGCCTCCTTAGTGCTTAGTGTTGGGCGAAGCACCCCGGGGGAGGCGGGACACAACCCCTGGCTAACACCCGGTACCCATTTACTGCTGGGTGGACAGGGGCTCGGGTTGTAAGGAGACCGCCCATCTTTCTGCGTTCTGCCCGGGGATCGAACCCGGGACTTCTCGGTGGTGAAACGAGCGTGCTAATCACTACACTACGGAGTACCCGTATGTGTGTATATATGTGTGTGTGCGCGTGTGAGCAATATGATGGGCGAACAGACATCCTTCTACTTGAAAAGAATATAATGAGAAGAGAGAGAGAGAGAGAGAGAGAGAGAGAGAGAGAGAGAGAGAGAGAGAGAGAGAGAGAGAGAGAGAGATTATCGGGTTCGTAGGGTAGAACCGAGGCCACCGTCTCTCACTGTGGCCTCGGTAGAACAGGGCACAATGATGTCAGCAGGTTGAGGGCTGGTCTTAGTAAGCGCGTCACCTGTCTCCACTGACAGCCTGACAGGTAGGCTTCACCCCCTCCTCCTCGGCCCTCATTACCACCATCATCACCTTTTTACTTCTTCCAGTACGCCCTCCTCCTCCTCCTCCTCCTCCTCGTCCCTCTATGGTGCCTACAACTGTATCGTGGATACCAACACACTTATATAACTTAAACTATCACCAGATTACACTTGTTTGTTCTTTTCCTCACAAATTCCATGGTAGTTTATCAGTGGTGCTTCTGTCCCGGCTGGAGGGATATGATACGTAGCTGGGAGGATCCCTCTATATATACTGTACACGTATTGAACAGCTAAGCAAGCTAACACCAGAAAGTATGGTGTTGACTGTTAATCCTTTATAATCCATTGTAATCATCATCCTTGGGGTCACCGTTGTGGTCAGCCTGCGTCACGTGCGGGTCATCGTGGTGGTGACGTGGCTGGGCAGAGAGTGAGAGAGAGAGAGGCTCGAGGCGTGACAGTGCTCCCCGTAAAGATAAACCTCCCCAAATGTTAGCCAACGAAGCCTTCAGCACTGTGGCCGGTGTGATGGAAGTCGTGGCCCAGGGGAAGCGAGCTGAGCCACGGCCGTGGCTCAGCTTAGGTCTCTTTGTTGGGTTAGTCTTGTTTGTGATGGCGGCAAGGTAACCCTGGCGCTACTTGAGGCCCAAGAAGAGCTCCACTTGGGCCTGCCTCGAGTGGAGGACTTAGTGCATGCTTAGCTGGGCGATCGACGCTCTGCCTTTGCAATCAAGTGTTTGGAGAAGGACAGGTGTGGGAGAGGAGGCCGAATCAGCTGTTGTTGGGGGCCTAG
This sequence comes from Chionoecetes opilio, assembly GCA_016584305.1. Classification (NCBI taxonomy): domain Eukaryota; kingdom Metazoa; phylum Arthropoda; class Malacostraca; order Decapoda; family Majidae; genus Chionoecetes; species Chionoecetes opilio. The sequence continues at coordinate 218,127 of JACEEZ010017506.1, read as the reverse complement.
GCAGGTGTGGGTGGGGTGGGGTGTTGTACTGGTTTTTGGAGAGGAAGTGTGCTGGGATGTACTGTACAGGTGTGAGTGGCTGGGGCAGGTGTGCGCTGGGATTGCTGTGTGGTATGAGGCAGCAGCGGCAGGTGACGAGGGGGGCGGGTGTGGAGGCATGCGGGTGTGATCGTCCCTTGAAGATCTGGATTCGTGATCTGTGTGTGTGTGTTTATCTGGAGTTAAAATTGCCTCAGTCTTCCTCATCCTTCTCTTCCTCTAACTCCTCCTTTTTTTCGGGGCCAGGTAGTAGCTGTTGTCGTTGTTGTTATTGTTGTTGTGGTAGTGGTAGTGGCGGCGGCGGCAGGGATGAAGACGTGGTGACACAGTAGTGGTGATGACTAATTGATGTTCACCGCAGAGGGATGACGTGGGGAGCTTGGTGCCAGGGGACCGTGAAGCCCTCAATCATTAACGCACCCATGACATTCTGCAGTGAGGAGGAGGAACATAAGAAAAAGAATATGTAAGCAAGGAAGCAGGAAGGCAAAGGTGAAGGCTGTCATGGAGGGGAGGAGGAGGTGGTGAACGGGGACCTCCCATGCCTCAGTTTGACGTCACAGAAAAAGATGCTATTCGTTAACTCAATCACTTGTTGGTTGCAGGAGAGAATAAAAGGATAAGGCGTCGTAGTGCGTGATTGGGAAGGCGGCACACTGCTTAGAGGCTGCTGCTGCTCGCCCCTCGAAGTGCGAGTGGTGCTTAGCGAAACACACTCACAGGACCTACGTGTTTGCACGGCCTCCACTCTGCCTGCAGGGCCTCCGTCAGGCATGCAACGATAGTGCAGTTACAGGTATTCCTCCGGTACCTCGACCAAATAGACGAAAAAATAAAATCCTTCATAACGAAACTGAGAGGTGTACGAGATTAGATAATACAGATATATAGTAAGAGTAGTTGTACAATTATGGTTTCTGTTAGTGCCAGTATAGCAATGGTCCACGCTATATACGGTTTATAGTGACTTTGTGATAACTATATAAGCATAGCACTTGAAAATATAGTATGCAAATAGATACTCAGAGCGAAAGAGTGGAAGTGTAATGGACAGGACAGTTGGTTGGAGGTGAAGGAAAGCTTGGTAAGGTGGAGCATAGGGCTGAAAATAGATGGAGAAGTGAGGGACAGAGGAGATACAGTGGTAGATAGACGGGGAGCGGTGGAATAGAGGCAATAGCTAGAGTACGTCCCCTCAAGGCCAGTTAGGGGGTGTGATGGGAGGAAAGGGGGGAGGGGGATAGGTTGGAACATGAGGGTTGGTAATCATGGTGTCAGGCTGCTCTTTATCATGTGTGTGTGTGTTACTTTTTTCTCTTTTTCTTCCCCCCCCCCCCCCCCCCCGAGCAGTAGCACAGTCCCGGGTTACTGACCTGTAATTCAATGTGTGTGTGTGTACGACGGGTGGCATAAGTAGGGGAGAGGAGAAGAGAGAGAGAGAGAGAGAGAGAGAGAGAGAGAGAGAGAGAGAGAGAGAGAGAGAGAGAGGAGAGGTCAGTAGCCTTTCAAAGTGCCACCACCGACCCCCCCCCTTCCCCTACCTCTGGCACACTGACCTTGGCATTCACCTACCACCACCCTTTCTTCCCCACTCTCTTGGCTCTTCCTGCACTCCCCTCACCTCCTCCCTCAGGCTCCCCCACGTCCACCCCTCTCCACCCCCGCTACTCATGAAGCGAGTGACCGTTTTTAGGGTTAGATCGTCATCATGTGAGTGGACTCGGTTGTCGTCCTGCTTCCTCGTGACTTGGGGAGCCACGGTGCCAGGAAGGTCGAGAATTAAGTCCTGACCGCTGGCTGCATGACGGGCGGCCTGTGTGTGTGTGTGTGTGTGTGTGTGTGTGTGTGTGTGTGTGTGTTGTGTGTCAGTTTCGAGTCATAATTTGGTACAGTTAGATAACTTATTGTGTGTTATGAGGCAGGGCACCAGGATACGTACTGTCTTTCTTTGTATCGATCACATCACTCCTTCTCTTTACCTCTTGTATTCCTCATCTTGTCGTCCTTCCCTTTATCGGATGAACGATTAATATTGTACCGTGGCAATGCGTCCCCTCCCTCCCTCTACACCACGAAGCCCTGCGAGGCACCACGAGGCTATCAAAACACTTTGCTCACTCTTTCTTTGTCCATTGCTTCCAGCTTCTTGGTCACGGCTAAGGGGAGTCTTTCATTGCCGCGGGGACCAAGGGGAGGAGTGAGGCAAGTAGCAAAGGGATTGAACCTTGACTTGGGTACACACTTTGAGGTGAAAAACCGTGGTTCCGTCAAGCATGAGTGAATAGGTTATATTTTGTCTTTTTGTAGGGATGTGGCGATGTGTCTATTGTTTCTTTGGTTACCTCTCTCTCTCTCTCTCTCTCTCTCTCTCTCTCTCTCTCTCTCTCTCCTCTCTCTCTCTCTCTCTCTCTCTCTCTCTCTCTTATATAACGCTCCCAATTAGCGCCTGTGTCGTGGGCGTGAATGCCGCCGCTCCGGCAACACCTGTGCACACCCCCACCTCGCCTCACCTGCAGCGGGCCGCGTGACGTCACGGGAATTTACCGGATTGTAACATTTTTTTTATTTTTATGATTTAGATATTTTCCTTATCAGGCTCTTTGGAACTATCAAGAGAATCAATAGTGATTGTGGTTATCTGTTTACGCGTGTCTTTAGGCAATGAGGCAGCCTTGATTATGCAAGGGTGTAGTGAGTGAGGGTGTGTGCGTGGGTGGGTGGGGGCAGGGAACGTGAAGGAAGGTCGTGAGGAGGGATAATGGGGTTGAATGGAGGGTGAAGGGGAAGTGATGGCAGGGTGAAGGGAGAGAGTGAGGGTGAGGGGATGATTGCTGTTGTCATGAACGTCATGTCTGTTATGCTTACATCAGGATAGGTCACTGACACCTCCCTCCCCTCCCTTGCCTGCCTTGTTCACTTGTTCTGTATGTGTGCTGTTATTTGATCACCATGCACGGGAAGGTTGTTAGTTCACTGTTCTTACGAGCCTCTTGTTCGGACTATCATTGTGTTATGTCTAGAAATGTCCTCCCATGGTGCTGTGTAGCCTGTGTCCTCCCATGTCGTGTGTTCCTCCCATGCCTTTCTATATCCTGCTTCTCTCGTCGTCTTTCCATGCCTACCTATTTATTCATGTCCTTCATTCCAGAATCGCTTTTATTCTTTTGTATCTACTGGTGTCCCCTTATGTCCTGCTAATGGCTGCTATGCACCGCCACCTATCCCTTCGGCCTCCTCATGCCTGTCTCGTCTCTGCCGCAGGTCCCGTAAGCGCCGCAGTTCCCGCACAGAGGAGGACCAGATGGACGAGTGCGCGGCGGCCATGGTGTTGATGAAGTTGTCGTGTTCCCCGCGTTCCCCCGTCCTGCCCGATGGTAAGTACCCTCCCCTGTGTTGTGGCGCTTTTCTTATTCAAATGGAGGGGCACGGCGCGCGGAGAAAGGGAGGCAAGTAAAGATACAGTGGATGACAAAGAAGACAAGTGCGAGTACATGTTTGCTCTTTGTATTGGGGATTGCTTAGTCCCTCATTCACCTTGTGTGTGTGTATGTATGTATGTAGGGGACACACACACACACGTGCGCTCGCATGGTCATTGGTCTAGGCCAAAGCCTTTAAAGTAGACCAAAGCCTACTTAAAATGCTTTGGTCTAGACCGTCTAGACTCAGAGCGTGCCTGGCCATTCTGTGGTCGCGGGTTCAATCCCCGCTCTCTTCATGGGATTTTTCACTGACATATGCGGGCGGTTAATGTTCCCCTTGAGCAAGAAGACTGGTTATGTGTGGTGTTTGAGGTTGTACTCTCAGATCGGTCTTTATGACCTCTAAACTCTTTCCGGGAGGGTCACACCTGGAGATCACGTGTCCAGCGCGTGATCAGGCTGTAGGTGAACAATTTCCACACACACACACACACACACACACACACACACACACACACACACACACACACACACACACACACACACACACACACACATTTTTTCGCCACTTCAGGGCGGAAGTGTGGTTTCCGAATTGGCGATAACACAGATCATATTTCTGGAAACTGTGTAAGTGTGTGTGTACGTGTGTTATGGTTATTGCCTGTCCCGCCCATTTAGCCAGCCGTGGTCTCACTCTCTCTCTCTCTCTCACACACACACCCGTCAGGGTGGCTAGATTGGTAGAGCTGTTGTCTTGCGTGTGTAGCGTCCCTGCGCATTCGGTCGGCGGTTCGAGTCCACCAAGTTCGTCCTGGCGTGGTGGCGCTTTGTATAGTCAATAACCTTGTAGTTGGTACTTGCAAAGTGTCTAGATAGGATCAAAGTATCTTATCTTATGTCTCACACACACACACACACACACACACACACACACACACACACACACACACACACACACACACACACACACACACACACACACACACACACACACACACACACACACACACACACACACACACACACACACACACACACACACACACACACACACACACACACTAGTGGCCTTCCTGACAACGGAACAAGAATAACCTGTCCACTGTTTACATTGACATATTTAAACCCCATTCCACCCTGTCAAACCCTTACCTCACACCCCTGTTTTCCTCATCCCCTTCCCCACACTCCACCCTCGTGCATCCATCTCCTCCCTACCTGCCTTCTACTCAAAGTTACTAATATCAGTAACTTTGATTGTACCCACCTACCGTTCATTCTCTTCCCCCTCGCTCCGCCCCATCCAAGGAGAGGAGCCGCTGGTCAGGGTGCTGGTCTTCAACTTTAATCTTTACCCTGTCAACGTCCTGGCTGTTGGTATATCCTTCAGTAGCCCAGCCAGGAAGGTATCGATCTTGACCTGAAAGGGGTAGGAGTAGCACCAGCAGGAGGAGCGGTAGGAAGGAAGAAGAGGAGGAGATGCAGTACTGGGAGATTACTAAAGTGAGATAGTTGGGGATGAAATGGAAATAGAGAAGAGGACTGCATGTCTTTTGTATGTGTGTGTGTGTGTGTGTTTGTGTTACGGGAATAGCATATCATGAGTGGACCTTAATGAGGGATTAATCGTTTTGGGCACTCTCTCTCTCTCTCTCTCTCTCTCTCTCTCTCTCTCTCTCTCTCTCTCTCTCTCTCTCTCTCTCTCTCTCTCTCTCTCTCTCTCTCTGTAGTAGCTGTCCGATGGTGACAGTGACGTCGGTAGAAGAGGAGGAGGAGGAAGAGGAAGGTTTAAATGATAAAATGGTTGAAGTGACGCACTGATAACGTAAAGACGTAAAGATGACTCAAGGCATGGCATAGGAGAGAGAGAGAGAGAGAGAGAGAGAGAGAGAGAGAGAGAGAGAGAGAGAGAGAGAGAGAGCCTAGCGAGTAACAGGTAGGGTTTGGGAGGACACAGGGCAGCAAGCCAAGAATAGTGTGACACAGTTGCATGAATCAGCTGGTGGGGGTCTGCCAGAATCACCGCTGGAATAGGAGGAGGAAGAGGAGGAAAGTGTTGAGGTCCATTTGCAGGGCAAGAGGGGAGTAAATGGCAGCAGGGAAGGGAAGTGAGGAAGATAACGACGAAGGGTAATGAGAGAGAGAGAGAGAGAAGAGAGAGAGAGAGAGAGAGAGAGAGAGAGAGATTAGTTTTAAAAGCATAAGTTTATTTAAAAAAAAATTGTATCTTCTCTCTCACACACACACACACACACACACACACACACACACACACACACACACACACACACACACACACACACACACACACACACAACCACCTGCATACCACTGTCATCACGCTGCCATGAAGGGACGCAGTACAGCACCTGGCTCCCCTCAGGTCTTGGCTGGCGTGAAGGGAGGGGCGCGTCAGGAGCCCTCACATGATTTACATAAACGAGTTCAGAATATTGAAGAAAAAAACTTTCACACGAGTGAATAGCAATGACTTTTTGTGTATATTTTCTTCATTTTTTACCGTTCTCGACCACGCGCCTTATATAGTAAAGTTTAAGGCGTGTCAGGGTATTGGGTGTCCGACTGTCCGAGCATGTGCTGTGGTTGTATAAGGATGAGAGTAGTCAGTGTGATACCCCGCACCCTGGTGCTGCTGCATGCCTGATGGAGCGACGCGCAGCTGTGCCCTGCCAGGCGGCGAAGACGGGGAAGTGAAACTGTGGGTTACAGCAACGCCAGTAAAGAGTTACGAAACGAGTAAAGAGACTGTACTGGCTTTAGGTTACAGTGTGCTGAATGTTTGTGCCACCCGTGTTTGAGAGAGAGAGAGAGAGAGAGAGAGTTTTCCCTTTGTTTCACATTGCTGATTTATACATTATATGGACGAGTATTACTTCAGACAAAGGTTTGGGAAGAGCCATAGAATTACATTCACTACAGCGCCACTGTTCCGTCATTTTAATTCTTTGGTGGCCGCGACGTGGGGGCAACAGGGTGGTGGTCGCGCCATGGAGGGTGCGGCCCAAGTGTGTGGGTGATGGAGGAAGGCTGCTGCGTCACAACTAGAATATCATCCGTGTGTGTATGCTGTTGTGGTGTAGATGGTGGTGCACATTTTCCGTGGCCGGCGGTGCTTACTCGTAATGCCTCCATCTCTATAGCCACCAGGAGGCAGGTTATTCATCATTACCTTGGCATACAGTGCCATGTCGGTGCCAGGGCTGAACCTCGTTTTAGGTCTGCAGCCGTTCTAGGTGAAGAAGGATTATATATATATATATATATATGTGTATGTATACCTATATAAGAAGAAGTTTGTGATAAACCTTGTCACTCCGAAAATCATTGTGGGTGGACCCGGCGGGATGTTCTCCTGACGCAGGTGCTGTGGCCGTGGCCGAGGATAGAATGGGAACGGGGGGGGGCGGGGGAAATGTAGGGCGAAGAGGGGGAGAGAGAGAGAGAGAGAGAGAGAGAGAGAGAGAGAGAGAGAGAGAGAGAGGAGAGAGAGAGAGAGAGAGAGAGAGAGAGAGATTTTCTAAGTTGAAAAAGAGGGTTGAAAAAAAAGTGTGGAGGGGAGGGGGTGGAGGTGAGCGAGAGGGTATGAAGAGAGAGAAAGAGAGGGGAAGGGACAGAGCTGAGGCTGCGGCGTTGGATGGCGGCCGGCGTGAGGCAGGTCAGGGAGGTGGTGACGGTGCTTCCTCGTGCACGCACGGCTTTAACTCGAACCCTGAGCACGCGCGGCCTGCCAGGACCCGGGTGCCAAGGGCTGCCTATTGGGTGTCCCTAGTCCCTACCTCCCTACAGCAGAACAACGTCATCCTCCTCGCTGCCTCCCTTTGTCCGTCCAGCCTCGTCTTCCTCTGTCCCTACAACTTTGATCTGATCTGTCATATTGCTGTGCCTGCACCCTCTTCTTCCTTTATCCATTGTTTCTCACCTCTTCTTTGCCTTCCTTTATCCCTTCAGCCCTACCTTCCTAACTGCCTCATGTCATCCTGTGAGCCTCCTTGTCTTTAAGGTCTCACTTCCTCGACTCTCAGAAAACTTTACGATCTATGTGATTTATTTTTCATCTCTCCCATCCCTCCTACGCCTCCGTGGTGTAGTGCCTAGCGCGGTTAGCTACGAATCTGCTGTTTATCCTTCCTTTCGGGGTTGGTCAACAAATGGGTACCTGGTAAAACCTGGGGAAGGTAATTGTGGTAACCCGGATGTCACACTAGCCCAGTGTCCTGGGGTAGCGGGTTGTCACTCACCACAGGCTCAAGGGCTAAAATGCGACGGAGATGAGCACAGAGGACACGCGCAGTATAGCGTATGCCCCCATCTTTACCTTTTACTACCACCGGAGGCCTATTTAGCCTCTAACATCTTGAGCGTAACAGTACATTCTTCCTGAGGATCAACATTACTGCGTGATTTTAATGAGGCGCACAGTCGCTTCGCCGCCCCTTGCTACGGGCTACTGGCGACCTGTGCGTCATTCACTTAGCAATTTTTCTTAATTTCTATGCTTGGAATATATGCTGTCAAGAGTTCTTTTCACTCTTGATCCCTTCGAGCACGTGCTGTGACGCCAGGGTTGCTACATCGCACTGAAGGAAAAGTGGATGTGGTGCCTGAAGAGCCCACGTCCATTGGAATCAGGTGTTACCTTTGT
>JACEEZ010017506.1:180000-207500 GCA_016584305.1 Chionoecetes opilio | reverse complement strand
GGGGGTGCCGACTGCCGCTCGCACCTCGCGGCCGGGAATAGGTCTTGGCGTAGCCCACTTTCACGTCCATTAAGCCTCATCCGTCATTTCCTCGACACTGATTCTCACTGATGAATTCTGCTTTCGCAACATTGTTCGCTGTTGCCGTCTGCAGCGATTAACGGGGAGGGGATGTTGCCTGCCATTGCTAACTGGTTCCCGTTGTCTTAGGGAACATGAGATAAGGTGTGCCGTGTGGTGGGGACCGATGTAATGTAGGACATGGTGGATCGAGGCCGTGACGAGGCGCGGAGTGCATGTCCCACTTGATGACAGAGAATATTCCTCTCAGGATTATATTATATATATATATATATATATATATATATATATATATATATATATATTATATATATATATTATAGTGTTTTTTGTCATTAGTGAAATGAGTCTGCCTATCTAAGCGGCGAGGGAAGTAGTCCGGGAAGTGTAGGTACCTTCCGGCCACGTCCACGGGGTCCCTGGAGCGTGAATCACCTGTGAGTGAGCACCTTGGGCGGAGGGAGGGAAAGAGGGCGGCGCCTCACTCATTTCCGCGATGGAATGCCTCTCGGAAACACGGCACAAAGGCCCGTTGACTGCCAAGCATTTGAGGCACATTAGCGAAGGTGATTGGAAACGAGTGTTACCATTAATAACAACAGGCGCCAAGGGGGGTGGCGCTGCATCCCCTTGTACTACATACACACACACACACACACACACCCAACACCACCCAACACACGACCACACACACACAACAACACACTACACACCACACCACCCCACACTACACACACAAGCAACACCGCACCACCACGCACGACCACGCCACACACACACCACACCACACACACACACGCACACACACACACACACACACACGACACACACACACCCACACACCACACACACCACACACACACACACACACAACACACACACACAACACCACACACACACACACAACACACACACACACACACAACACACACACACACACACACACACACATCACACACACCACACCATCACACAACACACACACACACACAATCACACACCACACAACGGACTTCACACACACACACGTCACGTATCCTACAACAGACACACACGACACACACGGGGACACGAACACAACACACACGAACCAGCCACACCAGCACACAGAACACATCACCACACTACACACAACACATCACACACACACACACACACACACAAACAAACATCACACAACACACACACACACACATAACACACACACACACACACACGAGCACCACGACACAAGACACCCACACACACGCACACAACACACGGACTACAACACCACACGACACGCACACCCACGACCACACACCACACACCTGGCACACACACACGCGACACCACCATACACACACGACACACACCAACACGCACAACACACCCACACACACACACACACACACAACACACACACACACACACAAGCCCACACACACACACACACACACAACACACACACCACACAACACCACACAACACAACACACACACACACACACACACACAACACACCACACACACCACACAACACCACAACCACACACACACACACACAAAACACACACACACACACACACCAATAAAAGCCGTACGATCTGGCGTCCACCACACATCAGCGTTGTCATTGCCGGCCGCACAAAGCCCGGCGTGAATCAGCTGAACGCCAGCTTGGTCATCGCGCCGCCGCACCCGCCGCTATATCTTTCTCCCCGCCGTAGTGTCAAACCATGATAACATATAGTGCTGGCACTTTTTGCTTCTATTACAATCGGATTCGTTCTGTTGAAATTCCAAACTCTAAATAAAAAAGAAAAAAAATAGTAAAAGCGACGGACTCTGCGGTAATCATGATATTGCATTAACGCTATTCTCCGATACTGCTGCAAAAAAGACTTGTTATATTAAAGCTTAAACATTAGAAAATCAACAGTTAGAAGCAAGTTATATGCATTTTTTTATGGCATAGCTGTGTGTGTGTGTGTGTGTGTGTGTGTGTGTGTGTGTGTTTCCCTTTCTCTTGGTATTAGTAGCAGGCAAGAGTTTTACGTTCGGTATCGTTTTTAGTTCGCACCCGATGAAAAACTGGTTTAGCAGCAAACACCTCGACCAGAAACAATAACTCCTCCATGAAAAAGATGCCGAGGAGGGGGGAAGGGAGGGGCGAGAGTGCACCTGTCTGGGGAAAGTACTATGTGGTGTTTGTAGGTCACCTGTGCGTGTGTGTGTGTGTGTGTGTGTGTGTGTGATATAGTGTGCAGCAATTACTAGTATTTCCCCTTTAATAATATCTGAGATTTATAATAAGTATACCCATAGACCACTGTATACCTGGACTGCGCACGGAATATCGGCCTGTCGCACAAGGGCCTGAAGTCGGAGGGCCGCTCGGACTCATATATATATATATATACGGATCATATAGACTGGTATATCAGTATATATGATATACTGTAATCTTCGTAAATGTTTGTTCTATTATATTATCAAATAAAAAACAGTAAAACACGCTAAAGAAATGCCATTACGAGACTCTGAAGAAATATGCATGAACTTAATATTCACTTCAACTCTTCGCCATTTGAAACTTTGCGAGTCAACTTTTATCATGAAGGGTATCAATAGAAGCGCAATTTTATTAGTTTTCCATTGCTATATTTCGTTATCTGATAAATGAATTAGAACCATGCATAAATTAGCGTTAACTAAATAAATAAAATCATCAATCGGGTAATTTTCCCTATTGATGAGGTTATTTATTTAGTCAACGCTAATTTATATATGGTATTAATTCATTTATCAGAAAACGAAATATATAAGTAAATAAATAACATCATCAAACGGGAAAATTACCCGATTGATGATTTTATTTATTTATTTAACGCTAATTTATGCATGGTTCTAATTAATTTATCAGATAACGAAATATAGCAATGGAAAGCTAATAAAATTGCGCTTCTATTGATACCCTTCATGATAAAAGTTGACTCGCAAAGTTTTAAGTGGCGAAGAGTTAAATGAATATTAAGTTCATGCATATTTCTTCATAGTCTCGTAATGGCATTTATTTAGCGTGTTTTACTGTTTTTTATTTGATAATATTATAAAACAAACATTTACGAAGATTACAGTATATCATATATACTGATAAACCAGTCTATATGATAGTCCATAGACCACTATATATCTTTGTCGGGTGCCCCACAGGCCCCTATGCAGCCCCGCAATTCAAAACATTGTCGCGTGTGCAGTCCAGGTATACAGTGGTCTATGGTATACCCAATCTTTCCATGCAGTTATCTGATCAGCACACACACACACACACACACACACACACACACACACACACACACACACACACACACACACTGCTACTCCGTGGTGTAAGGGATAGCACGCTCGGTCCACAACCGAGAAGTCCCGGGTTCGATCCCCGGGCGGAGCGGAAACAAATGGGTTGTTTCCTTAAAACCTGAGCCCCTATCCACCCAGCAGTGAATGGGTACCGGGTGTTAGCCGGGGTTTGTGACTTGCTCTCCGGGGTGCTGGCTTCGGCCAACACAAAGCACTAAGGATGAATGATATAAAAATGTTGATATGGAGACGGGGCCACACGAGCATTGCTCTGGCCCTGTAAAATACAACTAGATGAATACACACACACACACACACACACACACACACACACACACACACACACACACACACACACACACACACACACACACACACACACGAGTCCCTGGCGGGGTGCTTCCTGGTACACACGCAAGGTTCATAATGCTATATTGTGTCGTCTAGTTATTATATGTTTTTCCATAGTTTGTGTTGTGACGCATCAAGGCCTTCTGGCGCCTCTGTTACACACCCCACGCCACGCCATCTCTCTCTCTCTCTCTCTCTCTCTCTCTCTCTCTAATCAACCTCTCTCTCTAGCAGCGCTCATTCTTACTCTCCCCTCCCTTCCTCCTTTCTTCATTCCCTCCCTCCCTCCTACCTATGCCCTTGCCATCGCACACCCACTCACTCCCAGGGTCGTGAGGACCCTGTAGACGCATCTGTAGACGCATCTACGCGTCTGAACCCTGTAGACGCATCTACGCGTCTGAACCCTGTAGAGTCTGAGTGTAGACGCATCTACGCAGTACATACCGCACCATCTCCCTTTAATACTTTGTTCTTATTGTTGTTGTTGTTATTGTTGGGGTGGTGGACGTGGTGGTATCATTTTCTCGCTTACATTGTAGGTTATAATAGTGGCTGTACACACACACACACACACACACACAGGTAGGCAGAGCACTGGCCTGCCATTCTATGGTAGCCGGTTCGAATCCTCACTGCTCCCGGGGATTTTTCACAGACAAATTCGGGCGGTTACTGTCCCCCTTGAGCAAGGTGATGGGTGTGTGTGGTGTGTGAGGTCCTAGGATTACCCTAAGATCGGTAATAATGAACCCCAAGCTCGCACCAGGAGGGTGAAACTGGCAATCGTGAGTCCGACTCGCGTGGACAAGACCATGGGTGAATAACACGTCGCTGCACCAATCTGATATGCTAGTGGGGTCGTGCAGTTCTGTTGCCCTACATTTGGCAGTGTTTGTTGATATAGTGAACCTCTCTCTCTCTCTCTGCTGTTTCTCCTTTCTGACTCTATCCCTCCTTTCCTTCCTTCCATTCTGCCACTTTACATCACAACAGCCGTAACACCGTCACTGCAACGTAACCCTCACTCCCACACCACCTTCGGCATCACACTCTTCGCCACCATAATACGGACACAGCCGAGACAAAAGCTGTAACTCCCTCGCCTAATTGACGCCCATGAAGTGATGACACTTGAGTTGGTCTTTACGTGACTGTCCACATGGCTCAATACATTACTGCTGGACTAGGGCGGAGGAGGAGGATCAGGACCAGGAGGAGGAGAGTATATTACTGCAGTCGTAGGAGGAGGCGAAGAAGGGAGGGGAGAGTGTATAATTTCTGCAGTAGAAGGGGGAAGAGTAGGAGGAGGAATATACTGTATGTAAGGAAGAGGGGAAAATTGTATGACTGGGAAATATTTTGATGTGAGGACACTATGCTGTGAGGGGAGGCACAGGAGAAGAGAATAATAGAGGGAAGAAAGTGGGGGAATATGAGTGAGAGGAAGAGAAGGGGTGAAAGTGTGAGAGAGGGGAGGAAGACTTACATAGCAGCAGCAGCAGCAGCAGCAGCAGGAGGAGGAGTAGAAAAGAGAGAAGAAGGAGACATTAGAGAGAGGTCAAAGTATGAAAGGGGAGATAGATGAATGGGGAGGGGAGGAAGATGAGTGTGAGAGTGAGGATGAGGATGAGTGAGGAGGAAAGAATGGAAGGAGAAAAGGACTACATGAAGGGGAAGATTTCTTTGGCAGGGTAGGAGGAAGATGGAGAGAAGGGGGATCCAAGGGTGATGGGACAGAATAGTGGCAGTGAAAAGATGAAGGAATTGAATTATAGGAAAAGACGAGGAGAAAATATTACATAAACTTGAAACCAAAGAATGAGATAGTATGAAGATGGATACACACACACACACACACACACACACACACAACACACACACACACACACACACACACCACACACACACACAACACACACAGCACACACACAACACAGACACACACACACACACACACACACACCACACACACACACACACACACACACACACACACACACACACACACACACACACACACACACACACACAACACACACACCACACACACACACACACACACACACACACACACACACCACACACACACACAACACACACCACACACACACACAACACACACACACACACACACACACACACACACACACACACACACACACACACACACACACACTATACAAAGTCTATAGGCCGGTAATGTGTTTATCCAACGTGTTAAATTACTCATTCTAGTTGTATTTTAACGCTCGTGAGGAAGGAAAGGATGGGGGAGGGTGAGGAAGGATAGAGAGAGGGAAGAAGGAGATAGAGGAGGAAAGAAATATTCTTTGACAGTAATTAAAGGTTGAGGAAGAGGAAGTAAAGCAGAGAAGAAAATACAAAGTTTGCCAAAGAACAATGGTTTTGTGTGCTGGAGAGAGAGAGAGAGAGAGAGAGAGAGAGAGAGAGAGAGAGAGAGAGAGAGAGAGAGAGAGAGAGAGAAGAGAGAGAGAGAAGAGAGAGAGAGAGAGAGAGAGAGAGAGAGAGAGAGAGAGAGAGGGAGAGAGAGAGAGAGAGAGAGATTGGCTGCCTTGCTTGGGGTTTGATTTCGAGGGGTTTGTTGAGTGTGTGTGTGTTGAAGGGTGGTGGCGGGGCAAGGGGTGAGGAGGTTTGCCAGGGGCGTGGAAAGAGTAGGAAGAGGAGGCGTGGGAAGCTGGTTGACCACAGTAATAATGTATGAAGAAGTGAGGCGGCCGGTGGGTCCAATTCCTTTGCTCTCGTCTTTTTATTAGCCAGAACCTGGGTGATAAAACTCCTCTCTCTCTCTCTCTTCTCTCTCTCTCTCTCTCTCTCTCTCTCTCTCTCTCTCTCTTTCTCTCTGTGTGTGGGTGTGTGTGGGTGGTGTAGGGGTTAGTAAAGATCCTGTGAGGGAATCTATGCAGCCTCCGTTCGCCTCTCCCTTCCCGCCTCTCCTCGTTGCCTCGCTCCCACATTCACGTGATGCGAGGCGCTGGTTAGGGGAGGAGCAGAGGTGGATGGGGTTGGTTGAAGTTGAACGGCCGTCCTTGTGACTACCCCCCTCCCCCTTTCTCTCTCTCTCTCTCTCTCTCTCTCTCTCTCTCTCTCTCTCTCTCTCTCTCTCTCTCTCTCTCTCTCTTGTTTTTATGTACTTTCTTACACTTCATGGTAGCTTTCTTTGTTCATTGCTTTTACTACCGTTCGTGTATTCCTGGAGAAAAAAATTAAGATGTTTTAAAAGGATACGCCTCCTCCACAGCTCTCTCTCTCTCTCTCTCTCTCTCTCTCTCTCTCTCTCTCTCTCTCTCTCTCTCTCTCTCTCTCTCTCTCTCTCTCTCTCTCTCTCCGTTGTGTCCGCCGAATTATTTACTTGTTTTTTTTATATTCAGCTGACGAGCATATCTTCTCTTTCCATTTACACACCACACACACACACACACACACACACACACACACACACACACACACACACACACACACACACACACACACACACATATTCAGTGGTCCAGTGGATAAGAGCTTGGCGCGCCGTTCTGTGGTTTGTAGGTTTGAATCCCCGCTCGCTCCCGGGAATTTTTCGCTGATATATGTGGACTGTTACTTCCCCTTGAGCAAGGGGATGGGGTGTGTGAGGTCCCAGCATTACTCTAAGATCGGTCACTATGACCGGTCACTATGAGCTACAAAGCTCGCTCCGGGAAGAAGAAAACTGGCGATCGCGAGCCCGGCTCGCGAGGAGAAGACCGTGGGTGAATGACACAAGTGCAGCTCATGATTGTTGTGATTGTATCTGTTGTCGTTGTTGCCATTGTTTTGGTGGCTGTGGTTGTGGTGGTGGTTTGAGTAGTGTCAGCAGACCTTACTTCATACCTTTCCTTTCTAACCTCATTTCACTTCCTCCAATTACTTGATGTACTACCTTCATGTTCCTCCCACTCAGAGCGCAGCCAACCTTCCGGGCACACAACTTATAATATCTCTGTCGTACGTACGGCCATCAAGTCTTTTTTTCTTTATACCTTCCTCAATGCTGAATCGCCCCAGCAATGAAAAGTGTCGAGTGTGCAAAAATGTTTTCTGTTCATTCATATTAATATCATCTCGCATACGTCGCCTTTCACTCTCGCATTTGACGATCAGAACGGACTTTTTATTAATAAAGATACAATTGTTTGGCGGCGATAGTGACATTTTTGTAGCGGTATATATATATATATATAATAATATATATATGGATATAATTTATATATATATATATATATATATATATATATATATGGAGAGAGAGAGAGAGAGGAGAGAGAGAGAGAGAGAGAGAGAGAGAGAGAGAGAGAGAGAGAGAGAGAGAGAGAGAGAGAGAGAGAGAGAGAGAGAGAGAGAGAGACGAATATTCATTTTCATTATTTTATTTTGGCTTTGTATCATTTGAGAATATTTGTTTATTTTTTCATTTGCTATGGAACAACATTCACTGAGGCGTCACTCGACCATCCGCCACCGCTTGGATGGCCACGGTGAGTGTGTGATGAGTTGGCGGTGAAAGTTGTGCAGCAGGTGTGAGGGAGAGAAGGTGGCGGTGGTCAGGGAGCCGCACCACCGTGACGGAAAACAATGGGCCCTGGGAGGAGGAGGAGGAGGAGGGGGGGAGGAAGGGAGGAAAGTCATTTGGAGAGTCGTATATTATGTGGTTAATTGTGATCGTGTGTATGTGTGTGAGGGAGAAAAAAATAAAGAGAGAGAGAGAGAGAGAGAGAGAGAGAGAGAGAGAGAGAGAGAGAGAGAGAGAGAGAGAGAGAGAGAGAGAGAGAGAGATTAACTAAGACAGACGTAATTAGTCTTGAATTAGATGAAGCTAATTAGGGAGATGTTGAGGGAGAAGATGATTATACGATGATAATTGTATGTGGGAGGAGAGAGTGGCAGAGGTGGTGGTGGTGGTGGTGGTGGTGGTGGTTTGCCAGAAGAGGCGGAGGTGGAACGAAGGAGTTGGCGATAGAGTTACTATTTGGGTCATATTAGGGTTGTGATACATCTGCCAAGTGATGGTTGAGATTCATACCTGACGTAGGAAGGTAGTAGTGGTAGAAGATGTAGAAGTAGTAGTAGTGGGAGTACCAGGATGGCTAAATCGAGGCTCAAGTACTGGATAAAGATCCTAAAAAGCCTCTACGTGCATGCACGGAAGCCACAATCCGTGTTGTATACGAGGCCGCACGTAGACTCACAGCCAGAGCGACGGGGTTGACAAGGGTGTATAGGGCCTGTAAGGCATGGTGGTAGGGAGGGGATAAGTCGGCTGTGCCTAGGGCGGGAAAGAAGGGATATCCAGGCTCGTAACATGAGGCGCTTTTAAGGATTAGCAGACAGTGGCCGACACCTCAGCAGCTGATTCCGGGCAGGAGTGGTGAGAGAGTGAAGGTATAATATGGTACTACCTCCATGGGTGAGGGAGTGAAGGTGGAACACGGAGGGTGAGACGGTCAACTTCATATGTATTAAGGCTGTTATAAGCCTTATATAGGCTATTTTTTTATAGGCTCGGATGTGGCGGTAATGAAAGAGAGAGAGAGAGAGAGAGAGAGAGAGAGAGAGAGAGAGAGAGAGAGGAGAGAGAGAGAGAGAGAGAGAGAGAGAGAGAGAGAGTAATTGGGGTTGGAAAGTAAAACAATATCAAAGTATGGGGAGGCGGTGGCCGAGTGGTTGGCGTCTGGAAGTGGCAGGAAGAGGAAGAAGGAAAGAAGAAGGTCTGGAAGAGGCTCGGTGTACTGAATTAGAATCCCGCCAGGTGCCAAAATCGTTCGGCAATCGTCGAGTGGCCTAAGAGCACCCACATGCTACCCATTAACTCTACCTTCAACGGCGAGTGCATTGGAGAACACAGGGGGCAACATGAACCTCTAAATCACAGGCGCCGCTATATCAATCCTGCCTACGCCACCATGGGCGAGGACCAACCATCACAGCCCTCAACTGAACCTCAAGGGCTTACCATCCGAGCCTACAGGCGCTATAGGCCATAATGTAATATATATATATATATATATACATAAAACTGAATGACTATTTATTGAATTGAACACTCTCTCTCTCTCTCTCTCTCTCTCTCATCTCTCTCTCTATCTACTCTCATCTCTCTCTCTCTCTCTCTCTCTCTCTCTCTCTCTCTCTCTCTCTCTCTACGGGAATTGTACTTTAGGAATTGAATGAATACTGGTTTATTTTTATTTGTTAAACCTTTACACCATCTTTTCTCCTTCTTCTTCGTTGCTCTCGTTACATTGCTATACATTTAAGTTCTTTCTCTCAGGTAACAGTTATCATAGTGTTCTGATATATACTGTCATAACTCACAGCGTCCGGTTACATTGACCAATACTAAGACACTCTTGTAAAGTTGTGGCAGAATCGCTTGGTTAAATATTACTTGGCAGAGCACGGCTGCCAACGGGCTCTTGGGGTACGAACTTTGTGTACAGATAGTACGACCTTGTGACTGGCTGCCAAACGCGGGCTTCACGTGTGTTAGTGCAATTATGTCTACTCAGAGCGTTGCCCTCTCTGGTTTCCATGGAGGAGTAATGTGTCTTGTATCACCTATGTGCAGTTATATTACAGTTCACTCCAAGAATCGACCTCTTCATTTTAGGAAGCTCTCCTCAGTCCTCACTCATGTTTAAGGCCAGGAATGACGGAGGCGTTGTGCATGTGTTACAATGAGTCTTTGATGTGTGCGTGTCAGAAGTCAGTGCTTGGAGTAACTCAGGTGGCTGCTGAAATAAACACTCTTGTCTTGGAAACCTCCGCATCGGTCAAAAAGTATCTCTACCAAAATTATACTCCGCGGAGGCTCAGGTAAACAAACACCCCTCCTGCACAACCTCTCCCTCGGCCACCGGTGATAGGCAGACATACAGACCGGCGTTCGTGTATATATTATAACGATGAGCATTGTCATGTATCTTCCGTGGTGTTGTGGCTAGCGCGCCTAGCTACGAATATGTGGGCCCTGGTTCGAATCCGGCCAGGGGAGTCGGCGGCCAACCCTATCAGCTGTTCATCCTTCCTTTCGGGGTTGGTCGATAAATGGGTACCTGGGGAAACCTGGGGAAGGTAACTGTGGTAACCCGGATGTCACACTAGCAATGTCCCGGGGTAACGGGTTGTCACCCACCACAGGCTCAAGGGCTAATGCGTCGCGACGAAGATGAGCACCGAGGCCACGCGCAGCATAGCATATGCCCCCATCTTTACCTTTACATATTGTCTCGTCATAAAATCTAAAGAGGAAAATTTCGTCTCGGGGAGGCGTTTTCGCCGCTGCGGCGTGCTGCAGAACCTGATAGCGAAACCAATCATCATCGTTACTCACCGCGGAACCTGTTACCAGCAGACAGACAGACAGACAGCGAGAGAGAGAGAGAGAGAGAGAGAGAGAGAGAGAGAGAGAGAGAGAGAGAGAGAGAGAGAGAGAGAGAGAGAGAGAGAGAGAGTTGTGCTGGTTCTTTTCTGAAAAGAAAGAACAAAAAAATTTGCGTCAGGCCGTGCTAAGTCCTGTTCCCGCGCATGTCACGACTGTGGCAGTAGTGGCGGAGGTGACACAACAGACGCAGCGATGCTGCTTTCCACGGTATAACGTGTGAAGGGTGGCATCGCTTGGACGACTGTATGATTGTATGCGCCCTGTACAAGCAGCTTCCACAGGGCCTCAGCGGCAGAGATTCCTTCCTGCGATGTGGACATTTGCCTCTGACAGGCTAGCTACACTTGGCTGCTGGTCCACTTCTGTGCTGATTATGCTCATGTGCTTGGTTCATCCTCCGGTCTTGAGATGACGGGGTCGTGGGACTCAAGACTTGCTACAGCACCTGGAGGTGCTCGTACATACCTGCCGAGGGGGGAGGCCCTTCAGGTGTGACGTGGCGTTGGTCGCGTCTGCCTGTTTTCCGACCAATGGGTGACAGCACGTGTAATTACTGTTTTTACCTTCCTTATACAAAAAGATAATAGCAGCCCAGTATTGTTTGATTTCTTCTCTTTCTTTTTCCTTTAGCGTACCCTGCGTTACGCCCCGTCCTCTGTGTATGCCTGGGGCTGCTGGACTGTTGCTATATTGTTGTTGACCAACCTCAGACCAGGAGGCAGCAACCAGCCTCGAGGATAGGTGGATTTACTACATGATGAAGTGTTTGGAACTAGATCTGTAGTACGTCAACTGTGCGTCCAAACAATCATTTTCAATGTTACTTAGGTGCCTCTGGCTGTACTGAATCCACACTCCCACCACCGTTATTTGGCGGCGCTCATGACACGAGAGCAAGGATAATACAAGAGTATTGTATCCTTGCACGAGAGGCAGGTTTATGATCCTTCTGGACTACCTTCGAAAGAGTACTTGGGTGTTAGCGTTGGACGAGGCAGGGTGAGTGACCGAGCCGCCGTGAGACCCACCGGTTACTGGGGACAAAGATTAATGGCGCTGCTCCTTGGTAGTGGCTGCCTGCCTGCCTGCACCCTCCACAGCCGCTGCTGCCGCACACCAGCCCGAGTAAGAGTGGGCGTCACTGGAAAACATGCAGAAATATCATTGGTGGAGGAAGGCGTGCACACAAGTCGTCAGGCGGCGGATGGGGTGATGCGAGGGTGTGAGTTTGCCAATACAATGGCGGGGCTGCGATAAGTACAAGTATATAATTATAGTATGCATGAAACGCACCGTGGCCTGCGCGTACGTGTGAAGCTCACTTGCCATACTCCCGAAGCTGCAATGGGTCGCAGCGGCAAGAGGTGTGGAGTAGTGCTCCCCCGAACAATGTGGGTGAGGTCCACGAAAACACTCCCAAGAAGGCGAAGGATCCTTGGACTGCTGAATCACTCACTAACCAGCCAATAAATGAACATTGTAATATTTGGTGTGTACAGAAAATGGGGCAAAGTATTAGATGGTGGGCGGGACCTGGACCAAGCCTGGGTTGTTTGGTGTTGGTGCTAAACATAGGTAGTGTGTGCAGGATTGTTACAGTTATAATCCCAGTATCCTTATCATAATTTTCCAGATGAAGAGGAGAAACTCTACAAGGTCTAAATCATCCATACACACTGAAAATGTGTGAATATTTATTTTCCTCGCTCAGTGGCCAGCATGAAAGGCGATAATGCTCACGCCACCCTGAGCCAAGGCCGCCCCGCACCTCCACGCCTGCCTCCTAACATTCACTGTTTATCCAACTCGACAGCCTAGTCAGCAATTTCGTAAAATCATGCTCATTGTTAACACTGAGCTGGTTCTTGTCTTCCTTCAACTTTTACTACTATTACTACTACTACTACTACTACTACTACTACTACTACTACTACTACTACTACTACTACTACTACTACTACACTACTACTAACTATATATATTACTGGCACTACCACCACCACTGATATTACTACTACTACTACTACTACTTTTACTACTACTTTTACTACTACTTACTACTACTACTATTACTGCTATTGCTGCTGTTAATACTACTATTATCAATACTCTACAACTACTACTACTACTACTACTACTACTACTACCACTACTGCAGCCACCACCACTACATTATTGTTTGTATTACTATAATCTAACCACATCATTTTATATACTTTTCATTGCGCCTTTACTTCGGACAAAAAAGAGTAGTATTTTTTTCCTCATGCTCGTGACTTCCCGTGGCTGTTCCTAATATGACGTAATTTCCCCATCCGCCTCCCCTTCGGTCCCCAAGTCACACGGTCACACCTCCCTGCCTAGACGGTGTCCAGGCTGCGTGAGGCCGAGCGAAAGACTCAAGGGGCGGTCATGCTCACGACACCTCGAGCGGAATTACGAGTGACAGTACAATTTCAGCCGTCAGTAATTTTTCAGTGTTATTGGGGACAGCCTTGGCGAGTGTTTTCCGCCTCACGCACACCATCACCACCATTTATATCCATGTTGCCACCAGCCACTCCAGCAGCCATGGAGACTCACGAGGGGCCTCCGTCGCTAGCCACTCTTGCCTTGGCCTGCACCATTACGTTGTGTACAGTGTGTGTGTGTGTATTTACCTAGTTGTATTTACCTAGTTGTAACATACAGGAAAAGAGCTATGCTCGTACTGTCCCTTCTCCAAATCTACTATTATCCAGCTTGCCTTTGAAGTCCTGAATACTTCTTGCATTAATCACTTTTGCATCAAGGTTGTTCCAGGCTTCTATGCTTAATATGCTTAATAATATGCAGGCTTATGCTATGCTTCTTATACGGGAAGCTGTATTTCTTGTGTGTGTGTGTGTGTGTTCGATTAAGGTTTTCACGCCACGCTCCTCGCGTCAGCCTCGACAAGGAAATTGCGGCCTTCATGACGTGAATATTATTTTTCTTGAGAGGCGAACTTGTCGAGGAAGTGTCGACAGGGAAACCGTGGGCGTGGCAGCATGATTCGCGTGAGAATTGCGAACTGTGTGTGTGTTCCATCTTTTTTGTGTATGTATGTGTGTGTGTCGTTTGGTATTCTCTCGCAGTTATTTGTTACGCACACGTTCCAGAACTCGTCCAAGGGTTGCAGTTGGTGTTCCTGCTGCCGAGGCTTCCGTGCTGCTCCTGACCTGCCCCAGCAACAATAGAAACGTTATGTTTTGTGCACCTCCCTTCCTGGCTCCCTCTGTCCGTCCCTGCATAT
Source organism: Chionoecetes opilio (assembly GCA_016584305.1). Lineage (NCBI taxonomy): Eukaryota > Metazoa > Arthropoda > Malacostraca > Decapoda > Majidae > Chionoecetes > Chionoecetes opilio. The sequence continues at coordinate 193,027 of JACEEZ010017506.1, read as the reverse complement.
CCAGGGGGAGGAGAATGTGTGGTCTGTGTACAGTTTCCTCGCGACCTTGGCACAGTCGGTCCCCTTCACTACATCTCCCCGGCCCCGCACGTGGGGGAGAGGGGCCAGGAAGGAATGTGGCCCTGGGGACGATAGTGGTGGGAATGGCCTTGATGTCATGATTTAAAGAGCGTGCCTCTAAGAAGTTACGCGCACATTATAGGAGAGGTACAGTACAGTGCTTGTCATCCGCGGCGGCGTCCCCGTCACACTCCTTGGGCCAAGTTTGTTTTTCTGCGTCGCATTGCGCTATTCTAGCGCCGTCACTCTTTAAAATTCAGTCAAGTGGAAATAAGAAAAGTCAATATATCGCAAGACCGTCCATGAGCCGCCCGCTGCAGGACGATTCATTGAATCGAAAGATTCATTGTCGTCATTCTTCCGCCAGTTCCGGCGAGACAGTCGCTGTGCCACACTTATAATGAACTGCGTTAATCAAATAGCAAAGATCAACCGTGTGAAGTGTGCCAGGAAGTAACACACAAGGCCACTTCTCGTGGGAGACTGGTCGTCGCCAGCCAGTCCCTTCTAAGTCTGGCTGGTTTAGGACAAGGGGGGGAAGGGATCATGGCCTTCGCATCAACAATTGCATGCGAGGAATAATAATACGTATTGTTTCGTAAGAGTTTTCGTGAGTAAGTAAAGCTTAACTAAACAAACGATTGCTCTTACAACAGTCATTGTGTTTAATGATAAAAAATATCCATTATTCTTTGTTTGTGTTGTTTATGACAACCTTGACTAACTATATATTTTTTCCGTTTCCAACGAAACAGTACTTGTAGCCGCTTGTGAAGGCCAGCGCCGCGCCGTGACGTGGCGGCCGCGGTGGTGTGCCGGTGCGAACCGGGGAGATCTGGCGTGCCAGCGGCGTCACGTTCCCGCTTTGGCGTATAGTCAAATTTTTGGAGTCATTATATCTGGAGTATAGTCAACCTTGGGAACGTCACCCTTTGTCGCGGGTTCAAGGAGCCTCTGCCTCCATCTCGTGGCCGGTGTACTACAGCCTCGTGTGCCGGCATCAATGGCTGGTGAAGCAGGGGACTACTCTTTTCGGGATTTATCTAGATCTACCTGAATTCACCGACGACACTACACATAGCTGGGGATGTCATGGACGTTAGCGGGGATACAGGAAGCCCCCCCAAGGCTTAGGGTTGGGCCTCTCTTTTTTCTACATAATAGATTCATCACCCTCTTAAACCTGTTCAACCTCTCTGTCCGAAATCTTTCTCCCGGTGGCTGGAGCAGTCAGCAGGTGGACGGCCAGTGATTCACCGCCGTAAAGGGAACAACCCTGTAAGAATAAAATAAAAAGGACATAAGGTGGTGAAGGCGGGGCTGGAGCGCCGCCAAAGTCAGCGCGACAGGTGTGTCGAGGGACAAGGCGGCTGTTTGCTATATCTATTTCCTCGATGTCTTGGGCGGCAAGAAGATAGTGAGCCGCCCACGCCGGATATTTGCTGCCTCCACATGTGCCGCCCGCCCCCCGCCCCCCTCGCCCTGCCTCCCCACACCCCTCTCATCCCAACCCTCTCATCCCAACACATCATCGCGCGACTAAAGTCTTGACTAATTCACTGGCACCTAAATAATCCATGTCTATGCTTGTTGTCTTTGTGTGTGTGTGTGTGTGTGTGTGTGTGTGTGTGTGTGTGTGTGTGTGTGTGTGTAGAGAAAGGAAGGACAGGTGTCGGCGTTGGTCTGTGAAAGGGATCACACACACACACACACACACACACACACACACACACACACACACACACACACACACACACACACACACACACACACACACACACACACACACACACTCACACAGGTAACTAAAGTGATACATTACCACAAGTAATAATTATTGAATTTTCTCCATGCCTCTTCGTCTTCTTTCTTCTTCTTCCTCTTTTCTTCTTTTTCTTTTTTCCTTTTTACTTCCATAACGGTTACCCAATTCATGACTAGATAAAAAAAGACAAGAAATTTGTACCAACACTCCCCTGAGTCACGCTCCCTAGTCTTGGTCGAGGTTGAGTTTGCTTGCTTTATTCCCTCAAGTCATGTATGCGTGTGTATGTGTGCGTGCGTGAATGCCTGTGGTCTTCACTCGAGTGGGCAGCGTGGGAGAGTGGCTGCCGGCTACGCCTGGCTGCTTGGGCCCGTTACCTCCTACTGTAGCGAGTGTTAGGAGTCAGGGAAGGAAGGGGTCGCCAGAGAAGAGGTCGGCGTCGGGATCACAGCACCCCGCCAGCCAGCCAACCAGCCCGGAACCTCTTAAATCTGCTGCTACTGAATCGTCGGAACTCGCTATATTAGTACTGGTCGCTGGCACCCCTCAGAGGCATCCGTTTTCGTTTTATAAGTAAGAAGGGGAGGACCTATTCATTGTTTCAGTCATCTTAATGGTAGCCTGAAAGGAACTTTGTGTACGAGTATGATTTGTGTTGGTGCCATTGAGTCTGAAACTCCTACTCATGTGTGTGTGTGTGTGTGTGTGTGTGTGTGTGTGTCATGGCCTCATGGGTGGGGAGGGGAAGTGGAGAACTGCACAAAAATCAATTCCAACATTGTCTGAGGTTCTTGGTAAGCCTCGGTCATCGCCTCCTCAAAAACAAACCCGGCTGCGAATTCTCTCTCTCTCTCTCTCTCTCTCTCTCTCTCTCTCTCTCTCTCTCTCTCTCTCTCTCTCTCTCTCTCTCTCTCTCTCTCTCTCTCTCATAAAAAAGCCAAGCAAGATGTCAAAAGGTTGCAGCAGACTCAATAATCGAGAGGCTTTGGAAATACGTAGTATGGTTTGTGAAAGGTTGGATTTGTTGCTCAACTGTTTCACCGAGGAGGTTGATGAAAAGGGACAAAGAGAGGATATAGTACCACTGGGTGCTGCATGGAAATGTGGAGCAAGGGGGGGAATGAACACCTGCACAGAGAGAGAGAGAGAGAGGAGAGAGAGAGAGAGAGAGAGAGAGAGAGAGAGAGAGGGGAGAGAGAGAGAGAGAGAGAGAGAGAGAGAGAACAGCAACACTTTAATAACATACATAGTCAGCTGTACGAAGTGTAACACGCAATATGGGTTAGTGAGTGGGCAGGGAGGGAAGGAGAGAGGGGGAGAAAAATAGTGCAATGGAGGGGAAGGGTGTGTGTGAGGAGGGGGGACTAGATGACGTGACTGATCATAACACAGTTGTGACACGTAGCTGCCTGGGGGGGGGGGGTAGTGGTGGTGGTGGTAAAGGTGGTGTGTTGTCCCAAACCAAACCAAGGATTGACGTGTATAATGGGACTGCACAGTAAGCACACATACACGCACGCACACACACACACACCACACACACACACACACACACACACACACACTTGATCTTTATGTATCTTGTTTTGTCCCACGTATGAAGTTTCTTTCGTATGCAATAACAATTTAGACGGTTTTCATTGTAAACTTCGGCTGTTTACCTGCATGTGTGGGTAGGGTGTGTGCCGTGGGTGTGTGTGATGTGGGGTGTGTGACTTAACGAGAATGGATGAGATAAATTATACATACATACACTACAGTCGGGAAGAACAATAGAGAGATAAAGCAGAGACAAAAGAGAGAGAGAACCAGCACACACAGAAGCACACACAGATCTAGATTGTTGAGATGATATTTTCTTTACTGCATTTCATTAGATTTCAGTTATTAGCATGTTTGGTGGTATTAAGTGTTGTTTGTTGTTTAGCGTGTTGTTTGGTGAGTTTTATTGGTTGTGGGTGGACTTTAAACTGTAAATGTGATAAGATTTCGCTAACTACTCAGGGCCGGGAATAGTAGAAGAGAGAGGGTTAGAGAATAGAGAATGAAGGAACGGATACAGGGAGAACATTTGAGTTCCAGGAAGGAGCTAAGTACGTCCGAGGGTGTCGACAGTGCTTCCTTCCTAGCTAGCCACACAGGACGGGCGAGACCAGGAGGTGTGTACGCCTCAGCCAGAAACGTGACGAGTACAGCACGTGCTGGAAGTGAGGAAGGATTTCAAATACTGCACTTTCAGATTTAGTATTGCCTGTTTTGGTGGGTACAAGTACTACAATTTGTTGTTTAAGCATGTTTTGGTGAGTTCTTATTGTGTGGAGGGACTAGAGGTAACCATCGGATAATTCGGAATTTCGGCTAATTCTACTCAGGTCTCCCCCCAATTAGTTCGAATTAGAGAGGGTTTACTGTAATACTGATTGAAGGAACCGATCACAGGACGAACATTTATTCCCAGGAGGAGCTAAGTCCTTCCGCGCGGTGTTCCGTCAGTGCTTTCCCTTCTCTATTCTTAGCCCACACCTGGACGGGCGAGTACCTGTATGGAGGGTGTGTCGCCTCAGCCAGTAAACGTTGTACCGTGTAGCACCGTGTGGCTGGAAGTGCAGGCAAGGAATTTCAAACTCAGCCTTGACCTGTGTGTGTGTGTGTGTGTGTGTGTGTGTGTGTGTGTGTGTGTGTGTGTGTGTGTGTGTGTGTATGTGTGTGTGTGTGTCGAAGGGAAAGGAAGGGGAGAGCAAGAGAAGGACCGATTTACCACATCAAGAAAGTTAAAGAAAAAATAGAGAAAAGAGATAGAAATAAGAAACAAATATATTCCGCCCGACTGCCAGTATGGAGCGAATCCGGTCTCTCTCTCTCTCTCTCTCTCTCTCTCTCTCTTTCTCTCTCTCTCTCTCTCTCTCTCTCTCTCTCTCTCTCTCTCTCTCTCTCTCTCTCTCTCTCTCTCTCTCGTATCTATGCCACGGAGCTCAGTTTTTTTTCTCTGGACCATGATCATAACACCATTCACCACTTGCCAAGTAACCTAAATATACTTGGGAAATAGTTGTTGTTTTTTCTCTCTCTCTCTCTCTCTCTCTCCTCTCTCTCTCTCTCTCTCTCTCTCTCTCTCTCTCTCTCTCCTCTCTCTCTCTCTCTCTCTCTCCTCTCTCTCACACACCATAGTTTCTGTTTCATGCATAGCTTCAGGCAGGAATGAGTGATGGTGGTGGTGGTGATAGAGATGGTTGAAGTTACGACGGCCTTGTGTGTGTGTGTGTGTGTGTGTGTGTGTGTGTGTGGAGTAAGATTAGGTCAACCTCTCAGCCAGTCCTTTACCACAGCTTTGCAAGAAGAATAGGTCATGGGCGTCGCGTATCACTGCTCACACACACACACACACACACACACACACACACACACACACACACACACACACACACACACACACACACACACACACACGTCGCTAATGAAAAACTCTGGCCGTAGGCTGTGGATGCGAGGGTGAAAGAAGGAGGGAGGAAGGGCTTGAGGGGAAAGGGAGAGAGGAAGTGTGAGAGGAGTGTGAAGTGTCTCTCTTATAGTCTCTCGTCTCTCTTATAGTCTCTCTCTCTCTCTCTCTCTCTCTCTCTCTCTCTCCTCTCTCTCTCTCTCTCTCTCTCTCTCTCTCTCTCTCTCTCTCTCTCTCTCTCTCTCTCCAATTACTTTGTTTCCTGGGGAGTGATTAAGTATTAGTAACTAGATAATAGACCGGCGTCATTTCCATGTGTGTGGGTGCGTGTTTTTATCTAGTTTACCTATTTGTAACATACAGGAAAATAGCTATGCTCGTACTGTCCCGTCTCTAGAACTACTATTATCCAGCTTTGTGTGTGTGTGTGTGTGTGTGTGTGTATGGGTGCGACATTTACCTCAAATATAGATACTCTCCATTCCACCTCATATCAATACCACCACCACCACCTCCACCTCATAATCACCACCACCACCACCACCTCATAATCACCACCACCGCTAATAACTCCAACATTATCAGGCATTCCCCCCCCCTCCCTCCATGCCCCCACTATGACTACCAGTGCTGATTGTGTCAAAATAGATAAACACAACGTCAATTTAGCCCCTCGTTATCACCTACCGACTGATACTGAGTCGCTTCATTGCCGGGAAATATAGATAACATACTTCAATATGTAGTCTGCGATTGCCCCTCTCCAATCACGCCGCCACACACCTGACACCTGTTTACCTGCACTGGCTGGGAAATTTTGTCTTGTTTGAGGATTTGTCAACACAGAGATGTCCCGCCTCTTAAACTGTCTCTACATTATCTGTCTTTACGGAGCCTAAAATACGGAACAGTTCAAGTATTCCTTTCTTCATGTACTCAGGTGATCAAATCGGAAAAACGGTAGAAAAAATAAACGTGTTATCACCCAATTCAATGACTTAGCCGTTACTGTGCCCCCTCCTTCACTTCGCCTTCCAGCCATCACTATACTCCCTCGTCGTGGTTGACTTTCACCTCGCTATCAGAGGCTTTCGACACAGTAATAAGCTTGAGGGGGGTGGAGAAGGCCCTGACAGCACCTGTGTATAGAGGCGTGTACTCTCGTGCAGCCCCGGGCAATTATAAGTGACAGGTGCGAAGGCCGTGACGGTGTGTGTGTGTCGCTATGTTGGCACGATCTGTTCACATCCTTTCTGCCTCTCCCTACATTTCCCTACATATCCCCCTTGTCTCTCTCTGTCTCTCTCTCTCTCTCTCTCTCTCTCTCTCTCTCTCTCTCTCTCTCTCTCTCTCTCTCTCTCTCTCTCTCTCTCTCTCTCTCTTCGTGAGACAGAATTTTCACATGCTACCATGCGCAGTGAGGCTACTTGTAAGTGAATCGAGGAGAAGGGAACACCGGAGAGAGAGAGAGAGAGAGAGAGAGAGAGAGAGAGAGAGAGAGAGAGAGAGAGAGAGATATGATGATGTTCGTTTTTTAAAATTAAGTGGAACCGCCGTCATATGCTTGTCTCCTCTGAAACGACGCACTCATCATTCTTAGTCGCGGTAATTACCATGTTTCATAAGGGCGAGATCGCTCCAGCATGGGTGAGGCCATTTATTATGCAGCCTGCAGTCCTCCAGGGCGCACCTCCTGTACTGTAAGCCTCCTCGTGCAGCAGCAAAACATTTGCAACACCCTCCTGCCAGGCTTGCTGTGTGGCGATCAAGCGCGTCATGATGCGGCGAATGGCCTCGAGTGGTGCTTTGATAACGACTCGTCAAGGCTCCGCTAACTGATTTACAGATGTTTTAGTTTCCTTTTATGAATAACACTTTTTTCTCTTTTTTTATTTGATTACAATACTGTCGCCATACATTACCGTGAGGTGATTGAAAGATGAGTCAGAAGAGACAGAATCGAACATAATTATATGAGAGACAGGATGGATCAGTGTATGCTGGGATTGCTGGGTGCTGGGTGCTGGGTGCTGGGTGCTGGGTGCTGGGTGCTGGGTGGGATCTTGGGCCGCAGCGGTCCAGGGCTGCCGGAGGGCCAGGGCGGGACATAATCTGGAGGCAGTAAGGCCAAGGGAGGCAACACCTGACTGATGGTGTGTGTGTGTGTGTGTGTGTGTGTGTGTGTGTGTGTTCACGACACGGTAATGCATTTTGTGATATTATCAAGAGAAAGGGAGCGGCGACGAAGGGCACTGAGCCGTAGAAACATTCAGTTCGACAGACTAGGGAGAGCAGGTTTGTTCCAGTTCACCTGCCCGACCTGCGCAGCGGGGACTTGTAGGAATGTGTGCTATTATTATGTGATAAATTAACAGAGAAAGTAAAATCTAGAAGCAAATGTCTACTGTCATCCTATAGGATTTTGTTCGCAAGAACAGACTCTGGAGACGCCACAAGACAGTGCGTGCTGGATGCATTCAACAAGTGCATGTAGTTTGGAGGAAAAATAGGAATGAGATAGAGCAGATTGTTGCAGTCTTGTAGGAGGGCGTGTAATGGCAGATAATTTTCCTCCTCGTCCTTGGAGTGAGTGTGGGTTTAATGACGCGCGTCCGTTTGTCTATTTCACTGGCACAAAACTAAGCGAAAACATTCTTGAGTATCCTCATGTGTGGTGTTAACAACGTGCTGTAGCGTTGCCTTGAGTAGAAATACGCTGAACTAAATTTACGAGTCCTTTGGTGAAACTACACTTTTTGTGGCTATTTTTCTTTTTCTGTTCGAAGGAAAATATAAGTTTAAGAGAAAAGTGCTTCTGTGCGAGGATTATGTTTGTAGCCACGACAGTTTCAATTGAGCCACGAAGGACGGTGGGCGTGACGTGCCGCGCAGGTAACGGTTTGGCACAAATGAAAGAACATTATTTACGATACTTGAAGCGTTTTTGAGCCAAGACCGTGTGAAGGATGTAGTGGATTGCTGTATAATCTAACACGTCTGAATGGACAGAAGGAGACCCGAGAGACGCTTGGCTCCACAGTCAACACGAACACGCATGAGGGTCAGGAAGCGGGGCTACGTAACGGTATGTGCGGCAATGCGATAACCTCAGCTGCAGTTCAGACGAAGGTTTTACTATGCCTCAATCTAGCCATGAGCTGCACTCTAGCGAATTTGATCACTCTTGAGGGTGTGTATGTGTGTGAAATTGAACATGTGTGAAGACATGTTTGAGGCACCGCAAACACCTGCCTCTGCCTCGCATGCCCTGCCCCTTCCTGTGGTAACCTTGACCTTGGCGTTGGCTCACTTGACGCACCGTAATCAAGACGCCGTAGCTAACAGACGAGGTGTGGAACTTTATATCTACACACAATCTGTTTATATTACAAGGCGGATCAGAAGCTACTGATTAAAGGCGTGGTAACAGGAGAGCGTTCACACCCACCGCCCAAGACTCCTCCTGTCCGTCATCGCCGCACCAAGATTCTCCTTGCGTCACGCGAAGCCACAAGAAAAGAATGACTCGTGGCAGCTCCGGCAGTGAGGCAGCTGAGGGAAAGCAACATAAACTCCGCTCCGGACTTTTAGCCTTGAACAAGTGGGGTGAAGTTGGCTCCCACCACAAACAAAAAAGAAAGTCGAATCTATTTAAGGTTAAAGAAAAAAGCCGCCAGGTGACATTCGTGTTAGGTAAAGTGATTGGAGATGCTAAGCGATCACTTTGCAAACTTTGACACAAACTCAATTTCTTACACACCCTCGTGATGCCCAGTATTATTAGGTCGCAAGGGACGGGAACGCTGCATCACTTAACTATTATATATAACTACGAGATATCATTCCTCTACATAGAAATTCCTCGTATAGGATTACAGTAATACACGCGTCACAAGTTACCCACATCATGACACGAGCCACGACAGGCAGACCCGGAAGTGTGTACAGGAGAGGCCTAAACATTGTAATAAGTGTGTTGTCGTGTAGATAAGCACAAGCATACACTAGATAAGCCTATCAGTAAATATAAGCGTTGGAACACACATAAGTACCTTGTACGGATCCCCTGGTGGACCGGGCGGCGGCGAGGGTGTCATTTATGGAATGGGAGGTGCATGAGGCGAGGACGTGAGGGCATTGAAAACCAACAGGGAGCAGCATAAATTAAATTAAAATAAATTAGGTGGAGCGACGCACATAATCCCTTAATTTTGAGTTGGCATGGAAGGCTGTGATGTATATTGACAGCAATGTAGGCGTGGACAGAGTTAACGTTAAATGGCAAGTGTTGTGGAGGCAGAAACAGTGAGCCTCGTTTTGTGTAGCCCTCGATGTTTCTGTTCAGGTGTTTGTTGTGTATGAACAATAAATGTTATACTTGTGTGTGTTGAGATGGGGGGGGGGGGGGGGGGGACTCGTGACTTCTGTTATATCCTGCTACCAATTACATCGTCATTCCTGCGCCTCACTTGCTCACCCTCCGTCACCGCCTCCTCCCTACTTCATACACCAGCTACCCTCACTCATTTACCAACTTTACTCACCCTGCATTTCTCACTTACCTATTACTCTTACTCTACTATACTCCTATGCTATACTAATACTCCTATACTCCTACTACTATACTTACTCTATTACCTGTTACTCAACTACCTATTGCCTTCATCACCGTCTCTCCTCACCCACCAGTGGGGACACGAGTAACTCCTAGACATCCTGGGAGTCACGTATTGATGTCATTTAAAAAAAGCCTGTTTGCCGTTTGCACATTGATGTTTATTTATTCTCATGGTTTTTTTATTGATTAAATTTCTTGATGTACTTCTTAACGGTCGAAACACTTGGTTCTCCGTTGTTTCTTACGTCACACTGAACGGAAACTAAACGGTTGATAATTGAGATACGGAGAGAGAGAGAGAGAGAGAGAGAGAGAGAGAGAGAGAGAGAGAGAGAGAGAGAGAGAGAGAGAGAGAGAGAGAGAGAGAGAGATGTCTTAAAGCCTTCAAGCATGCGATCAGTCGTGTTTTCAGTCTTAAGAAAATTATAAAAGAAAAGTCATCGAATCTTGCGACCGAATTTCTCAACTTTGCTTACTTTTAGACAGATGAGGAGGAGGAATACAAAGGAGAAAGCAAGCTTCAATTGACCTCTTGATCCGATGGAGGCTGTTTGTTGGAATTATAAGAGCTACACTCTACCCAATTACTAATGACTACCTTATTACTTAACATACAAGTAGGGAAGCGAAGACAAAGTTGGAGGTTGTCATGGAAATTTTATCGGGAAGATGGATGAAAAAATCTATATAGAAAAGAAAAACTACTCTTCACTGTTACTAAAACCAGTAACAGCTGCTAGAACTTTGATTGACTCACGCGAGAAAAAAATATGAGTTTAGGACTTTCATCATGTAGGAGGAGGAGAAGGAAGAGGTGATGAAGGAAAAAGAATAAGAAAAAGTTACCTAAATTCTTATGTTTTCTATTCCAGCTCCTCTTTATGAGCTCGTTAAGAAGGAAGTGCCACGTTTCCATACAACATATTTAACCCTTCACGCCCAGATCTTTCCTTTGCTATATAAAATCGTCTGTTGTTAGCCATAAAATTACAAAAACTGACAGAATATACCAAATTTGTTGGTGGACAAGGATACTAAACAGGTCATATCTATTAGATATTACTTATATTCACTAAAAATCGTCTAATGGTACCCAAATTACAACGGAAATTACGTTCTGGGCCTCAATGGATTAAAAGTCATTATGATTAAGCGGCGACATCCTAACCAAAAAAAACTGTCTGCCTTGTGCATGGGTTAAAAAAATATATAAGTATGGTTATTGATGGATGAATCTAGGAAGGGAAGGCAGGAAGAGAGGAAGGAAGAAAGAAAGAGACAGGAAGAATCAGAATAAAGAGAATGGGAAGGGAGGATAAGGAAAAAGCAATCATTGAAGAGAGAGGTCAGAAGGAAGGAAAAAGGAAGGAAGATATAGGGAAAAGAATAAAAAGGAAAGGGAAGGAGAAAGAAAGAAAGAAGGGAAGGGAAGGGAAGGGAAGGGAAGGGAAGGGAAGGAGAACAGGGAATTGCTTTGTGCATCTGACGCGAGAAAGGAGGAGGAGGTAGAGGAAATGCACGAATGTTTGGGAAAGTATGAAGGGGAGAGAGAGAGAGAGAGAGAGAGAGAGAGAGAGAGAGAGAGAGAGAGAGAGAGAGAGGGAGAGAGAGAGAGAGAGAGAGAGAGAGAGATGTAAAAGGTGAGTTGCAGAAGAGGAGGTGAAGGAGGTGACCCTGAGTTGTGCTTCTCATTGTCCCTCGTGGATTACCAAGTGGAAGAGGAGGAAGAGGGAAAGGAAGTAAATGGACACAGAAAGAAGAAAATCTGAACGAAATACATATGATGAAAATAAAAGTCAATTAATTCATTCAGATGTATAAACTTCTACATTTGATTTCAAGGAGAGAGGGACGAGGAGGAGGAGGAGGAGGAGGAGGAATAGGAGGAGGAATACAAAGGAATACAAAGAGGAGGAGGAGGAGGAGGAGGAAGAGCGGACCTACTTGGTATTTCCTGTGGGTGACTTTGTGGTGTCTTGGTGGTGGTGATGATGATGTTGCTGTGATGATTAGGATGAAGAGGAGGAGGAGGAGGAGGAAGGTTTAGATTGTCATTGGTGATGCAATGGTGGTAGAAGAGAGGAGAGAGAGAGAGAGAGAGAGAGAGAAGAGAAGAGGAGAGAGAGAGAGAGAGAGAGAGAGAGAGGTTCTCCGTTGGGTGGGCGTTCACTCGTCTTTGTGTTGTTGTCTATCCTGGACAAGATATGCGGCAATAGGATGTGTTTTATATACAGTATACTGTTACTTATATGTTTTGAGGCTCATTCCAATGCAACTCTCTTCTCTCTCTCTCTCTCTCCTCTCTCCTCTCTCTCTCTTCTCCTCTCTCTCTCTCTCTCCTCTCCTCTCTCTCTCTCTCTCTCTCTCTTCTCTCTCTCCTTTCCTCCACATCCCCCACTTTCTTTTCCTCCATTATCGATTCCTTCCCAGCCCCTCGTGTCTTGCTTGCTGTCGTTCCTTCACTCACTGTCAGCGGCACCTGGCTGGGCTGGGAGCGAGGGGTCAGGGGCGGGGGGGTCGAGGGGAGGGGCTGAGGCGGCCTTATACAGGGAACAGGTGCGACGGAAAAAAAAAATATCGGTAGAGAATAAAAAAAGAAAAAAAAGAAGTGGTTAACCTCAGTAAGGGCTATTTAAATGTCTCTTCTTTTCTGTTGTTGTTGTTGCTGTTGTTGTTGTTATTATTGTTTTGTCATTCATCATCGTCATGCTTATCATTATTATCATCATGAATTGGATGTATTTTTGTGTCTTCAGGTGTTTGTTTGTTTGTGTGTCGATGGTGACCTTGTTCTGTTTCTCATTGGGTTATCATTGGGTTTTTTATTATTGCTGTTATCATTATTATTATTATTATAATTTTTGTTATGGTGATTATTATCATTATTATTAGTTTTGTCATCACTGGTATTTGATATCATCATTATCACCGCCCTCATGATAACCAATCATCAGTGATGTTTGTCGATGATATCATGGTCATTTCTTAATCACACACACCACACACACACCACACACACACACACACACACACACACACACACACACACACACACACACACACACACACACACACACACACACACACACACACACACGTCCAGACCCCCTCTAGAACATTATGTAACACCAGCTAGAAATTCTCCCCG
>JACEEZ010017506.1:170000-175000 GCA_016584305.1 Chionoecetes opilio | reverse complement strand
AGCTTGTGTGTGTGTGTGTGTGTGTGTGTGTGTGTGTGTGTGTGTGTGTGTGTGTGTGTGTGTGTGTGTGTGTGTGTGTGAGAGAGAGAGAGAGAGAGAGAGAGAGAGAGAGAGAGAGAGAGAGAGAGAGAGAGAGAGAGAGAGAGAGAGAGAGAGAGAGAGAGAGAAAATAGCTTCAACAGATGGCACGTCAGATGTATTGGTGTTGAGCCGATGCGGGTATTTAGAACACAAGTGTTGATGTGTTTTGACCCACTTGAACCCATCCTCTCCCTCCATACCTTAACCCGCTCTCTCCCGCCCTGCCAGTCCTGTGCGTGCGAAGACCACACCTGGCAGGGACGGACAGGTGGCAGCGAAACGAGGAGAGGGGGAGGGATAGAGGCAAAGTAAAGTCATGGGGACGGGCGAGGGGGCTGCAGGGAGGGGTGTGGATGCCCTGCCCGCCTCTGCCACCACATTTCCTGCTGTCTTGGGCGCCTCACTTTGCTGACTCAACGCGTCGGTGGTGAGTCAAGCGGAGAGTTTCACGAAAATACGGTAACCACCAACGCCATCCGTCCGTCCTCTTTGTGGTGTTTGAACTAGTATTTTTTTTTCTCTCTCTCTCTCTCTCTCTCTCTCTCTCTCTCTCTCTCTCTCTCTCTCTCTCTCTCGCTCTCTCTCTCCTCTCGCTCTCGCTCTCTCTCTCCTTCCTTTGTCCTTCCCGTGTGTTCATGATCCACAACGTTCGGTTTTCAGGCTTTTTCACCACCATACCGGCGACGAGCGTGAAACATGAGCGTACGGACCTACTGCCCTCATTGTACAGTCACTGCTATAGCAATAACAACACCAACTTTACTACTGCCATTACTTCTATTATTTTACTACTACTACTTACTACTACTACTACTACTACTACTACTACTACTACTACTACTACTACTACTACTACTACTTCATTTACTCCTCTTCTTACATGTCACGACAACTCTCCTCTTCCTCTTACACTACTACTACTTCTACAGCTACTATTATTACTACTACTACTATTACTACTACTACTATTACTACTACTATACTACTACTACTACTACTACTACTACAACTACTATTACTACTACTACTACTACTACTATTCTACTACTACTACTACTACTACTACTACTACTACTACTATTCTACTACTACTATTCTACTACTACTACTACTACTACTATTCTACTACTACTACTACTACTACTAGCACTGATAGAAGTCGCTACAAGAGGAAACACTGATCAAGACAAACTAAGAATAGCTACACCAAATGACTGGAAATTATGTTTTATAGTGGATAAACAATGGATGCAAAGTAAATGTCGTTGATAAAGATTGCTGGAAATTATAGGAACAACTTTCCTGTGTAAATAATGATGAAAGCAGGCACGTTCATGTGTGTGTGTGTGTGTGTGTGTGTGTGTGTGTGTGTGTTTGTGTGTGTGTGTGTGTTTGTTTCATCCTTTGTTCGTTTTGTCCTGCCTTCATGTTTTTTTGACGAGTATATAATTATGATGATTAGAAAGAAGAGAAGGATGAGGGGAAGGGAAAGGAGGAAGAGAAGAAGGAGAATGCAAACATAAGATTAAGGATAGTTTAACTGGTCCAAGAGAATACAAAATAGCAGAGAGAGAGAGAGAGAGAGAGAGAGAGAGAGAGGGAGGAGAGAGGAGAGAGAGAGAGAGAGAGAGAGAGAGAGGAGACGAGATACAGTCAGTCAGTCAGTCAGTCAGTCAGTCAGTCAGTCAGTCAGTCAGTCAGTCAGTCAGTCAGTCAGTCAGTCAGTCAGTCAGTCAGTCAGTCAGTCATTCCTTGGTGCCTTTACATTTATCTATTTCGTGTATCACCCCGACGACCCATACATGTAGATCGTCACTCCGCACCCTCGTCCACCACCCCTGCTTTACTGCCCATCAAAACAACACCCTCACTCTTCTCCATACCGCCCACCTCCCTCCACCCCACACCCAACACTCCCTCAAAACCGCACTGCATTCTGACGCGACACAGAAGAGCAGAACATTAGTCTTGAATGCCTCAGCCTCTCTCTACCTCACGCACCCTCTCCCTCACGATGGTTCTTAGCCTGCCAGCGGGAGTGTCCATGCATCAACCCTTGTGTCCGCTGCCTGCCACTTGCACCCCGCCCTTCGTTCATGGTCAAGGCACACACACACACACACACACACACACACGGTTCGTACCTGCGTCGCCTCACCCTATAATTATGGTGAGGTGTGTGGGGTGGGGGGTTCGGGGTATAGAGGGAATGACAGAAGAAGAGGAGGAGGCATCAGTTTCTCAAGCGATCATTGTGTACTCTAGTATGTAACTCCTCTTTTACCATTACTTGAAGTCCCTGTCACCTCCCCTTAAAGTCCCCCCCCCCCCCCTCGTCGACCCTCACCGCTCCTCACTCCCTCATTGTAGTGCACCCGGCCCCTCATTCCTCCTGGCTGTCCCCTTCTTTATTTATCATCCCTTCCCTTTTTCCTCCTTCCCTTCCTCCATTTTATCGTTGTGGTGGTGCGTTGACACGTTCACGTCTTGCAACATTATTACTGTGGGTGTGGGTGTATGTGTGGGTGTATGTGTGTGTGTGTGTGTGTGTGTGTGTGTGTGTGTCAGCCTTAGGGGATTCTATGTAGTAATAATAATAATGATAATAATTTAAAGTGTTGGGAGTCAAAATGAACTACCAATTGAGGATCATTGATGGCGCTGCGGGCTAAGAAAAACCTCCTCTCTGTTCACCTCCATTATTGGTCTTGTTTACAGTATTTAATCCTTCTTTTCATCCCTCTCGCACCTCTCGTACTTGTTCTCTCAATCTATATTTGGCGCATGTCACAACACGAGGTTTTCTTCTTGTCCTGTACTACGTATTGCTTTTAGCGTGTCATCTTTGTTGTAACTCAATGATTGTTGGTGTGTTTGAGAGGGAATTTTTTGACACACACACACACACACACACACACACACACACACACACACACACACACACACACACACACACACACACACACACACACACACACACACACACACACACATTTTTTATTAAGTCTTCGATCCTCTGCCTTTGATATTCCGCACATAATTGTGAGTGGATCTAATAGACCTGTTATCTTTACCGAGTGGAAGGTAATGTGGTAGCAACAGGACAAAGTAGTCCCCTTTGACCCAGGCCTGACAGATGTGTCGGCGGACTATTGGGTTACCCAGGAGGTGTGTGGATCCATTTCAGCAGGTGTCCATGGCGCGGTTAGAGTGTTGAACTGACCGTGGTTGGAAAGTGGGTGGTGTTATTGGTGGTGGTAGAAGGGAAGGAGGAAAGGGAAAGGGATCCGGTTACGGGGAAGAGAGGAAAGAGGAAAGTGACCTAAGGCAGATTTAAGAGCATAAAAAGATGTCAGAGTAAACGGTGCTTGGGGGGAGTCATGTTTCATCTTGCTGTAGCGAGTCATCCTCTTCCCCCTCCTCTTCTCACCTGGTTCTCCCGGCTGGTGTGGGGGGTGAACGTCCGCGCCCCGAAGGCTGTGGCCAGGGGCGCTGAACTCACCACCAAGCCCTGGGGCGTAACTCTTGCCCGACCCCACACGCCGCGCCTGTGTGTGTGTGTGTGTAACTGTGTATGTGTGTGTGTGTCTCAAGTCTCACGCAAGTCTTCTCTTCCCCTACAGGTATGGTGGGTGAATCCATGTCCCCTGGGTCCTCGGTGTCCTCGGGGGTGTGGACCTGGGCGGACGGCTCCTTCTCGTCGTCCTCGTCTTTATCGTCCTCTCGTTCTCCCGCCCATCGCTCCGCCACGCCCTCGCCGCCACTCTCAGAATCAAGCCCGGCCACTCTGGATGACGGCCTCGAGCTGGATGAGTCACTCTTCGACGACCCCGTCCCCAGGAAACGACGGGTAAGTAGCTTGGGTTTTTAGCCGGCGGGCAGGGGTGGTCTTTGTTTCGACAGCCGTGGTGGTGGGTTGCGGCAGGGCGCAGCGCGGGGTGTCGGGTCCACTCCCTGGGCTGTGTTGGGCCGCACGTTCACACCCAACACACGCCATTGTTTACGTCATGTGTCCCGCTACGGTTTTTTAATTTTTGTGGTTACGGGACTAGTGGGGGAGGAGAGGGTGGGAGCCATGGCAAGACAACCAATACAGAGGCCTATAAGAGCCTTCCTTATAGGTGTCCCTCCGTTGTACATGATAATACACGATCACTGGGGGAATGCCAGCGGCCGGGCGCAGTGCCGGCCGGGTGTCAGAATCAGCTGGTGTCCTGGCGGCGTGCCAAGTGTTGCCACATGGAGGGCGTGTGATTTTGGTTCGCGCCTCTCCTGGGTACACACTCCCCAGCTATCACTTCATTATGTGCCTGATACTGATAGTGCCGGATTGTCTGTCGCTGGGCTTGAAGAGGAAGGGGCACTGGGCGGGGTGGGGGGAGGGGGAGGCTCTTGGTAGTGGGTGGGGCTGCTCAGAAGTCAAATATAATAAGCTTAAGCCGCGTACACCAAAAGTGAGTTTGGGCCTCACTGTATTTCTGAGAGAGAGAGAGAGAGAGAGACAGAGAGAGAGAGAGAGAGAGAGAGAGAGGTGCCTCCTGTTGCGTCCGAGGATAATGATGACGTCATATCCACCCACTGCCTCCCTCTCTTTCCTCTCTCTCTCTCTCTCTCTCTCTCTCTCTCTCTGCCTCTTTCCTCCTCTTTTCCTTCCCTCTCTTCCTGTGCCATTCCCGTAACCGAACTATCCTGAGCCGTTGAGGAAAAAGAGCCATTATGTGTTTGAATTGATGAAGAGAGAGAGAGAGAGAGAGAGAGAGAGAGAGAGAGAGAGAGAGAGAGCGTCGTTGGGTCCGGGCAATGTAATATCCATCCCCTCGGGTCGGTTTGTCGGGCGATGCCGAGGGTGCCTGCTGTCCTTCCTGCTTCCTCCACCTTGGGCGCCTCAACGCTACTACAGTGTTCTCTCCCCTTTAAAG
>JACEEZ010017506.1:162500-165000 GCA_016584305.1 Chionoecetes opilio | reverse complement strand
ACATATATATATACAAACAGAGAGAGAGAGAGAGAGAGAGAGAGAGAGAGAGAGAGAGAGAGAGAGAGAGAGATATTGGCCATGAAAACAAGCTAGGGTGACGCATTTGTGCTCCTAACAACAGCTTGCCCGGCCAGGTGGCACGTGCCAGGGTAGGGGGGGTATTATCGTCAGGTGACTGCTTCTCGCCCCACACACACACACACACACACACACACACACACACACACACACACACACACACACCACACACACACACACACACACACACACACACACACACACCTCCCTCAACCCCTCCATACCCTCCCTCAATGCCTTATACTCTCCCTCGGTGCATAGAGTTCGTGCCTCTCCTCACGTTCTGAGTTCAAAGCAAGGGAGTTGTTTTTGGTGATTGTGTTATAAGGAGAAGGTAATTCCGTGCGGCACACCTTCCTCTCTTCCTCCTCCCTCCTGGTTGTGACATATGCCCTGGTGCTGTCCACCTGCTAAGATTGTGTGAAAGATGTGTTTGTTCACTTTTCCCTCTGTGTGTGTGTGTGTGAATGTGTGTGTGACTGTGTGTGTGTGTGTGTGTGTGTGTGTGTGTGTGTGTGTGTGTGTGTGTGTGTTGGCTCGTTGCCGTTCGCTACCACCCTGATTGTTGTTTTTTATACGTTCGTTTTAAGGTTTGTTGTGGAACTTTAGTAAGGAAAATGATGCAACATTCTGTTGATCAATCGCAGTGACTTTGTACTAGCTAAAGTTGACTTTTCTCTCTCTCTCTCTCTCTCTCTCTCTCTCTCTCTCTCTCTCTCTCTCTCTCTCTCTCTCCTCTCCTCTCTCTCTCTCTCTTCTCTCTCTCTCATAGGGTGTTCGGAACGAAATTATTGAGGCTAAGAAAGTGTGAGTGAGTGTGAGTTAATCGTTGGTGTCATCAAAATGTCAGTCAGCAGTGAAGCAGAGTGAGTCAGTGTGTCACCCTCTCCTCCCCCTCCCTCCCACTCCATACATTAAAAATAGGATAGCACCCCTCAACCCCCCTCCTCTCCCCTCCCCCCTCCTGGTGTGGCTCAGCGATAAGCCCCAGCAATGTCTTATCAGCTCAGAATAGTTACGTGAAGGGTATGTAAAATAACCTTCATATACAGTATGTTGAGTACCCACAGTTTCCTTCCCCCCCTCCCTGCCTCATGACGTGTACCAATCAAATTCCTTTTCCCCTTTCTTCCATTTTCATGTTTTTTTATTGTTATATTCTTATCCTCACTTCTGTGTATAAAAAAAAAAGAAGTAAAGAAAATAAGAGTAGAGTCGTCGGAGCATTCGGGAGATAAGATTAAGGCAGCGACATGGTTTAGAAACATCACAGACTTAAAAAAATAATCTTGACAACACTGATAACACCAATCTGGACGGTTTTTCCTCCTACACACTCCTACACACACACACACACACACACCACACACACACACACACACACACACACACACACACACACACACACACGCACTTATCATTAATATTTGTATCATCATTAGCATTACTACGTACTATAATCATCATCATGGTGCAAGCAGACAGGATGGACAGAAACACTTCCCATCACGACCACAATTACGTTTCAAGATGCACGTAGCACAGCTGTGGACGTCCTGGTTTTCCCTCCATTTTTTTCTTCTTCTTTGAATGAATTGACGTCATGTGAAGTGCTGCAACTCAAGGAAAAACTTGACTCGACGCCTCAGTTTTTCCCCTGCGATGTTGCGTGAGTGAAAACTTGGGAACATCCTCTTGCATCAGTAAGGATTATTCGTATCATTATTTTTATTATCATTATTATTATTTTTTATTTGTCGCCTGTCTCGCTTCCTGTCTATATTCTTCCATCTCTTCACCTTCCCCCAAAAAGCACCATCACCTCTTCGTCTTGCTCCTTCGTTGTGGCCGTCCTCGAGTCTTGAATGTGAAGTACAGTAGTGTTAATGAGAGAGAGAGAGAGAGAGAGAGAGAGAGAGAGAGAGAGAGAGAGAGAGAGAGAGAGAGAGAGAGAGAGAGATGAGTAATAAAATGTAGTAAGCTCTCGGAATGATTTTTACCATTAGTACGACAAGATTCATGTTCTGATGCGCGTTTGTGTATGTTGGTGTGCGGGTAGTGGTGGGTCAGGCTCACGAGGGGTCAGCAGGGAACATGAGTGGATATAAGGGATATTGCTGGGTACATAGAAAAGTTGCTAGTGTACGGTGTTTGGATAGACAGACGACGAGTGCTGAGTATCGGTGGCCACTGTCTACAGCTGAAGGGAAAAGACACTTTAACCCCTTCACACCCAGATCTTTCCTTTGTTATAAAAAATGTATGTTGTCAAGCCATAAAATTACAAAAAGTAACTGAATATACCAAATTAGTTAGTGGAAAGGGATACTAAACATGTTATATCTATTGATATTGCTTATATTCACTAAAAATCGTCTTATGGTACCCAAATTACAATAGAAATTACGTTCTGGGTCTT
>JACEEZ010017506.1:130000-157500 GCA_016584305.1 Chionoecetes opilio | reverse complement strand
ATATATATATATATATATAATAATATAAGCGAAAGTGTGATTGTGTGTGTGTGTGTGTGTGTGTGTGTGTGTGTGTGTGTGTGTGTGTGTGTGTGTGTGTGTCCGTCCGCGATAGGTGCCGCCCCCCGTGGCACAATCCCATCATATGGCACAGTTTTGGAACCAGCTCGACCAGGGGCACATTATAAGCCTACTTATGGAATGATCCGATCACTTTTATTTTTTTTAAATTTTATTTTTAGTAGCCTATTAGCGAGAATTGTGAAAAAAAAATGTGGGTTGCGAGAATTGAGGAAACCTTGATGTAGGGTGATGGGTAATGGGTGAGTGAATGGGTGGGGTGATGGGTAATGGGTGTGGGGTGATGGGTGAGTGAATGGGTGGGGGGTAATGGGTGATGGGTGAGGGAATAGGTGGGGGGTGATGGGTAATGAGTGAGTGAATGGGTGTGTGGTGATGGGTAATGGGTGAGTGAATGGGTGGGGGGTGATGGGTAATGGGTGAGTGAATGGGTGGGGGGTGATGGGTAAGGCGTTAATACATACATTTCTACATCCATGATTTCATGAAAGTTAGAAGGGGCTATCTGGAGAGTCTGTGTCTGGTGGGCCGAAGGCCCACCAAACACAGGTGGTAGGCCGAAGGCCCACCAATAGCCCTCCGCAGGAGCTAGCCAAAAAGTCCGCCCGGAGGGCGGCTTTGCGGCTAGTATATATATATTTACAATTACACCTCTGCCATCAGTTAGATGAATAGATGGATGAGCGTGACCATCTGCATGGCACACACTGGGAACATATCACTGACACTGTGGATGTAGAAATCACCAGACCCACTCAAGTATATATTGCTGTAGAGAGTTGAGGTGTTAATAAGAAGACAAAAGCAGTAAGATATAAATGAGTTAACTGGATCACCTGCCTGATAAGACTGGCCTTCAGCTGTATAAATCCTCGGAGCATTATGAGGGAGCTACTGAAGGATTATTTCAGTGCATTTGATGATTTAGTTAGCATTTTCGCTATTTTCCTTGAGTCTGACGGTGCAGCGATGCTGGATTTGGAGAAGTAGAGGAGGTCATGAAGCAGGAGTGGGCGCGAGGCATCAAGAGCCATCCCATTATGTCGTGTCCAATGACGATTTACAGTTGCCTGCACTGCCTTCAGCCACTCCACCCCACCCTCCCCACTGTTCCTTTCATACGGTCACCCTTGGATAAACTGCTTATGGTACTGTATATCCTCACCGTCTGGTTTACTTAGCTCCAAAATGTAAGTCACTGTGAAGAAAAAAACAATGACTCGCATGAAAAAAAAGTGGGCTACGTGTCCAGTCCTCAAGGGTGACGTGCTTGTGTCGCAGGTATAATGGCCGTCACAGTCCAGCAGCTGTGAGGTAACGATTGTGTGTGTGTGTGTGTGTGTGTGTGTGTGTGTGTGTGTGTGTGTGCCTGTGTGTGTGTGTGTGTATTTACCTAGTTGTAACATACAGGAAAAGAGCTATGCTCGTACTGTCCCGTCTCCAAATCTACTATTATCCAGTTTGCCTTTGAAGTCCTGAATACTTCTTGCATTAATCACTTTTGCATCAAGGTTGTTCCAGGCTTCTATGCTTCTATACGGGAAGCTGTATTTTTTTATATCCCTCTTGCATGTTGTCCTTTTCAATTGTGTGTGTGTGTGTGTGTGTGTGTGTGTGTGTGTGTGTGTGTGTGTGTGTGTGTGCCTAAATGTGTGTGTGTGTGCCTGTGTGTGTGTGTGAGGCATGCGGATGAGAAAATGACTACTATTAAAAGGCCAAAGAACGTGCTCAGTTTTTATTTACTATTATTTATTACCGTGTTTACCCTATTTCTTAACATTACGATTTTATAAACTTATTTCATTACTGCGTGTGTGTGTGTGTGTGTGTGTGTGTGTGTGTGTGTGTGTGTGTGTGTGTGTGTGTGTGTGTGTGTGTGTGTGTGTGTGTATTCACCCACGGCCTTGTCCAACCGAGCTGGACTCGCGATCACCAGTTTTACCCTCCCGAAAAGGGCTTGGAGTTAGACGGACCGATCATTGGGTAATGCTGGAACCTTATACAGCACACACACCCATCCCCTTGCTCAAGGGGGAAAGTAAACGCCATTTGTCAGTGCAAAATCCCCGGGAGCGAGCGGGGTCGTGGATTGAACGCCCGACTTTGTCTGGCACCGGTCACTTGACCACGCAGGTGGTGTGTGTGTGTTGGCAGTAGTGATGGCAGGTGAACAGGACATTCTTTATGTCGTCTTTGCTGTTGTAGGTGGTGGTGGTGGTGGTGTTTAGAGTTTGTGGCACTTGTGATAGAAATGTGAACTACGTCACATGAGTTAATGTGGGTGTTGATGATGGTGATGGTGATGATGAGGAGGAGGAGGAGTCACGATGATCATGACGTGGTCTAGGGGTGGGGCAGGGAGGGGGGTGTAAGGCGTCAAGGCCAGCTGAAGGAGCGAGTTCTTACTCTAGTGAGAGAGGGACTGGACCAGCTGGAGAGAGAGAGAGAGAGAGAGAGAGAGAGAGAGAGAGAGAGAGAGAGAGAGAGAGAGAGAGAGAGAGAGAGAGAGAGAGAGAGAACGTAGTATAAGGGTGGGCTATAATGAAGTATCGTCCATGTATGTTACACTAAAGTGCGGGAGGCCAGGTGGTAGCGGTGGTGGTAGATGCGGCAGTGTGTGGCAGCGCCGCAGCGGGAAGGAAGGAGCGTGCCCCGGGGAGCGGCACAGCGAGCATGACGTGTTCAGTGGCCCTCCTTGATGCTTTCCATTGGCCACAGGACACCCGGTGGCCTTGTAGCGATGGCAGCTCTGCGACGGCTACCAACACCACCACAGAAGCTATGATATTATGAGATGTATAGCTCTAGTGCCGTGTGTGTGTGTGTGTGTGTGTGTCACCCTCGCTCTCTCTCTTTCTCCCTCCTTGTGTCATTGTCATAATCAAACAGCTGCGTGTAGGCGGTACAAACACACACACACACACACACATGCGCGCGCGCGCAGGGTGACGGAGGCGCTATAATAGGAGCGGGTGGAGTCTGAGCAGCCGTGATCGGTCATGTTCCTTGGTGCACCGGCCGCCTGTTGAGTCTCTCTCACAACACAGCCTCGTCCTCGCCCCTCCATCCCATACTCCTATTCTCTTAATATTTTCTTAGCATGTACTCTCCCCATCCCCGCACCGCGCCCACTGCACACACACACACTCCTCACCCCACAAACGTTACGGTCCTCACAGCAGTCACACCCGCCTCGTCTTATCCAGGGTCTTACCGTTCACCCACTCGCGCCACACTTCCTCGAAATTCCTTAACTTCCCACTCCTTGCCTTATAACATCGACAAGTCTTGCACACTCCTTGTCCCTCCTCCTCCCCCCACACACGCGGCACTCCACTTCCTTGTGAACGTATGGACATACATCCGCTCCACCCCAGCACCGTCACGTCACGCATCGCTTCAATTTATTACCTTGTTGTGATTTGCGCGCCGTCCAGCGTTCGTGGTTCCCGTCACTCCTTACTTATGACGCCACTCACCTGTCCTTTCCCTTTGTCACATACCTCTTTAACGCACTGTTAGGGGCAGGAAGAGGGAGGGTGGGGGAAGTGGCCGTATGTGTGTGTGTGTGTGTACTCTAGTCCGGACAGGTGCACAAGTAGGTAAGAGGATGAGGGACCTTGTACGCAGTATTACGTATCGTGTGGCAGGTCTTGTATTGGCCTTGACTCTCCCCTTCTTCACTCCCTCCTTTGCTCCCCACCTTCTCCTTCCCTCCCTCCATCCTCTGCCTCGTCATTTTCTTCCTGCTGTTCTCCGTCTTCCTCTTCCTCTATTGTATTTTTGGACTTGCAAAGGGAGACTAAGTTGTTGGGAAGACCCGTGCGACTGATAAACACATTACACAGTAGAGAGAGAGCTTTCTGTTTCGTGACTGTTTGATGGAGATAGCGGCGAGATGAGAGGATGGCAGGCGGCAGACCCAGCGCCCTCGCTCACCCTCCTTCACCCTTGTGCTCTGTCAGATTACCAATTCTTGAGCGTATGTTTACGTAACTGAGCGTGAGCCGTGAGTAACTTTATTTGTCACACTCATTCTTCCTCCTTCCCTCCCTCCCTCCACTGGCCTCCATCCACCACCATCACCATCCACCTGCCAGTACAGTCAGCCTTGCTTGCTTTGCATGCTTTTTGACCCACTCAGTCTAACCCACTCACCTTCGGGCGTATTTACCCTGCCCACCATCTCGCCCATCTGTTCCAGGACCTCCCCCTAACTCCCTCTCCTTTAATGTTTTCATAATACGTCGTGAATGCGTGGAAGACGCATGGGTGGTCGCCGGGATGTTGTTGTCAGGATTGGGCTGGTGTGAACGACGTAGGGCAGATGCCAAGGCTATCCACCTTCTCGGCCCCCTGCAGGTCCCTGGCTGTCCTTTTCTGTCCTCTTCTTATCCCTTTGTCCTCCCTTGCCCTTCCTCTACATGGTTCCCTGCCTGTTGGGAATTTTTTTAATGTTTGATCATGTCAACGTATGTACCACTCTCGCTGCCTCGTGGCGTTCGGTGGCCTGTTCTGCTGTGCTGCGTTTTGGCACTTGATCGTTTGCTGCTGCTGCTGCTGCTGCTGCTGCTGCTGCTGCTGGTGGTTGTGCAGGTGGAGGACGAATTAACTTTTATGTGTTCTCGCTTCTTCCCTTGATTCAAGGCCATATAGCGGGTTTTCTTCTTTTTACAGGGAGTACAATACTATGTTCACTGTTGTCACCTGGACGTACTCTAACTCGTAGAGAAACTCTAGAAGGTCCTCTTTCTGCTCAATTTCGTTTATTAATTTTTTTATTGTTTTCGTTGTTGCTTCATAAATACTGACTAAATACATCCGAAGTAAAGTAATAAAGAACTTTGCAGGAAAAGCAAAGCTGCTAATTGCCTCCACTGGAATGATATGAGAGTTGTGCGGCGTCCCATTACCTACCCAGTTGGAGTTATTTTTAAAGGGCGGAAGAAGACAATCCAAACAACGGGCACGAACGACTGATGAAAGAAGACAAATAATATTCAGCCTTGGCTTATTAAAAGGACCGCAAATGTGCAATGTTATCCATTACCACTAGTCTCAGCTGTGCTTGTTATCACTGTTGTTATACTGACACCCTTAGTCTTGGTCGTCTCGGGTGACCTTCAGTTACAGGAAGGATCAACTGATAGTCGCGTCACGTCGCTATGTCGCCAGGGTCCACCTCCTCCTAGCCTGGTTTGGCCTTTCTTTCTACGACTTGCCTTTCACTTTCTCTCTACGACCTTCCATCTACCTTCTGCGACCTCACTTTCTACGACCCTATCGCTCCATCTTTCTACGAACCTCTTCTACCTTTCTCCCTATGATTCCCTATTTCTCTTTCCACTACCTTCTCCCTCTACCTTTCTACGACCCCTCTCTATTTCTCTCCCTACGACCCCTCTCTATTTCTCTCCCTACGACCCCTCTCTATTTCTCTCCCTACGACCCCTCTCTATTTCTCTCCCTACGACCCCTCTCTATTTCTCTCCCTACGACCCCCCTCTACCCCTCTACGACCTTCCCCTACCTTTCTCCCTACGATACCCTTTCCCTTTCCACGACCTTCTCAATCTTTCTTCCTACGATCCCCTCTTTCCTTTTCTACGACCCCCTCCCTCTGCCTTTCTGCGACCCTCCTACTTCTCTCTCTACGACCCCCTCCCTCTGCCTTTCTACGCCCCTCCCTATATTTCACTTTTTATGAGCCCCCCTTTCCCTTTCTCTGTACGACCTGCCTTTCTCTTTCTCTCTACGACCTTCTTCCTCTATACCTTTCTCTTCATGACCCCCCCCCCCTTTCCTGTCTACAATCCCGTCTCTATCTATTTTCGTCCCTTATTATTATTTTCCCCCCTCTTGTTCTTACCCTTCCGCTTTTCACTGTTCTCCTTTCTCTTCGTTCCGTCCTCGTCTCCACTTCTCCCCCCTTTCCGTTGTCAGGGCCCGCGGGTGTATGCAGAGCCCCATCCTTGATACTATATAGCTGGGGAAGCAGTGGGTTGGTCAGCTCTGTTGGCGGTGGTCAGGCATCAGGTCTGAAAATTCATACATACAGTCCTCCTCCCCCTACTATCCATTAGTAATGAACATAACCCCTTGAGACCCAAAACGTAATTTCCATTGTAATGTGGCTACCAATAGACGAGTTTTAGTGAATATAAGCAATATTCTATAGATATGACCTGTTTAGTATCCTTGTTGACTAACTAATTTGGTATGATCAGTTACTTTTCGTAATTTTATGGCTAACAACAGACGATTTTTTTTATAGTCAAGGAAAGCTCTGGGTGTGAAGGGTTAAGACAAGTGCACAAAGCTTAGCTGCAAGTGAAAAAGGGTGATTCTATTTTGGGTTCATATTATGCGCATCTTGGAGCATAAAGCGGGTGAATGGGTGAATGACACACACGGGACACAGGTGTATTGTTTCGTGAGCACACCTGGCAACACCTGGCTGTGTGGGCAGAGGAGTGTAGTAGAAGGGGGGAGGGGGAGGCTGGCGGCTGCTATCTCGCACTCCGTCCAACGTGTTCGCTGTGTGGCTCACCTTTCTGGCCCTCTCCCCGGCTGCTTCCCCTCCCCCCTTCACCTCATCTTCCTGCTCCTCCTCTTCCTACCCCGCCGTCGCTTCCTCTTCCTTGTCTTGTTTTACTTTTATTTTTCCGTTATTTCTTATTTTCTTTGTCTTTCCTCTGCTTCCTCGTTCTTATGTTAAATTAATTCTTCTTTCATTCATTTTCTTCTCGTCTTTCTTCTGTTCTTCTTACCACTCAACTTCCACGTTTTTTCATTCTTTCCAGGGTACTTTTTTCTCACTCCTCGCCCTCCTCCTGCTTCTCCCTCAAGTACAAGCGACATCGGATCTCTCCAGGAACCGGTCATGTTAGGCTTCCCCATTCCTCCCTCACTCTCATCCTCCCTCCTTCCTTCTTTTTTCTTAACCCTCCTACTTCTCTCTCGTTTTCCTCATTCTCCCCCATTTCATGCTTGTATCTTATATTTCTTCTTTCAATCCCCTCCTCCCCCTCCTCTCCTACTTCTCCCCCCACACGCCACGCAGGCAGGCGGGAGGGGGAGTAGGAAGTGTGTGGAGCAGGAGGCATGACTCGCAACACCTGAAGTGCTGGCAAGTGATGGTGGTGATTTATGTTGAAGTTGATAGTGGTGGTGATAGTTGTTGTTGTCATTGTGGTGGTGGTGGTGGTGGTGGTGGTGGTGGTGATAGTTGTTGTTGTCATTGGTGGTGGTGGTGGTGGTGGTGATAGTTGTTGTTGTCATTGGTGGTGGTGGTGGTGGTGGTGATAGTTGTTGTTGTCATTGGTGGTGGTGGTTGATGTGGTGGTGGTGGTGGTGGTGGTGGTGGTCGTTGATGTTGCAGTTATTGATGATGGTAATAATTGTTGGTGCTGGTGTTGGTGGTGGTAGGTGGTGTCGTTGTTGGTGCCTTGGGGTGTGAAAGGATGACGTGCCCGGTATGGTGATGAGGGGAGGAGGAGGAGGAGGAGGAAGGTGGGGGGACGGGGGATTTAGTGAGGCGCGTGCTAGAATGACAATGAAGCTCAGACCACACAGGGTTCAGACTATAAAATAGGGAGACTTTCCTTAACCTAGAGTAAACATGATCAAGATATACAATTTACTTCAACATTTATGAAAAGTAAACGCGCTCCATCGATTCAACTTGTAAGTCGAACTGAAATAAAATCCAATACTAATGAGATGATGATGCCAAGCTAGGCATACAGTGTTTCAGTAAGAGCAGTGTTCCTTAACCTTTTTACCATCACGCCCCCTTTAGTAGTTTGTCCTTGCCTCCATGCCCCCCTTTCATTAATTCAATCAAGATATTTCAAAATAATCCTGGATCAGAAAGAAAAACTGAAAAAATACGTGTTTTTAACACTTTTATTGTGCATTTAATTATTCATATATTATTCATACATTATTCACAATAACAATATTAGCGCCTCCGTGGTGAAGTGGCTAGCGCGCCTAGCTACGAACCTGCGGGCCCTGGTTCGAATCCGGGTCAGGGCAGTCGGCGGCAGCCCAAACAGCTGTTCATCCTTCCTTTCGGGGTTGGTCGATAAATGGGTACCTGTGCAAACCTGGGGAAGGTAACTGTGGTAACCCGGATATCACACTAGCCCAGTTACCCGGGGTAACGGGTTCTCACCCACCACAGGCTCAAAGGCTAATGCAGCGGAGATGGGCACTATGGTCAATGCGACGGAGATGAGCACTGAGGCCACGCGCAGCAAAGCATGTGCCCCCATCTTTACCTTTTAATAACATTAATAATAATAATGTATGATATAATAATGATAATAATGATGATGATAATGATACTTATAATGATAATAGTAATAATGGTAATTTGATAAAATGATAATAGTAATAATGATGATAATACTAATGATAACAATTATAACAATAATAAAATCAATGCTTTCAACAATAACAATGATGATAACGATATGATAATGATGATAATAAAAATAATAACTAGTAATAATAATACAAAACTAATATTTGTGCAAAGAAGTCTATAGAGTTAGTGAAAAGTGGCAAGGCGTCACCGCAGAGTTTTCCAGCCACACTTGCTTACACGTTTACGTTTTCCAGTACACACTCGCGTCTCTTCGCTCACCCTCGCGAGCGAGCTTCATGTTAAAGCGAAGGCCGAACTTCAAGTTAAATACTTGACAGTTCTTCTGTTCTCTCTCAAGGGGGCGCGCCCCCCAGGTAAACAACCGCTGAGTAAGAGAATCAAGACGAACTTTCTGTGTATGTACACAGTATTATTCAAACACTAGGATGTACAAGTCGATTTGAACGAGAACGTAACAATTCCAAAGCATTTAATCAACAAGAGTTTCTGTGACGTCAGTGTAGGAGAGATCAACCACGAAACTCGTGTGACATCAAGCGAGGAACAAAACACAACATGAACGCCGTGGTTAGCATCCTGCGTCAGGTGGTTAGTGCCGTGGCGCCGAGGTGGGGCGTAACACAGGCCGCGAGGGAAGGAAAGGGAAATAATATAAGGGCGAAGGATGTGCAAAGAGAAGGGAGAGACACGAGAGGTTAAAGGGTTACAAGGCGTGCGGTATTGCAGTATCGGAGTTATATTGATCTAGTGGTATTTTACAGGGCCTAAACTACACTCGTATGGCCCCGTCTCCGTATCTACATTTTATCATTCATCCTTAGTGCTTAGTGTTGGCCGAAACCATCACCCCGGAAGGCGGGTCACAAACCCCCGGCTAACACCCGGTACCCATTCACTGCTGGGTAGACATGGGCTTGGTTTTCAAGGAGACCGCCCATCTTTCTCCGCTCCGCCCGGGGGGCGGGGATCGAACCCGGGACTTCTCGGTTGTGAACCGAGCGTGCTAACCACTACACAACGGAGTACCTTGTGTGTGTGTGTGTGTGTGTGTGTGTGTGTGTGTGTGTGTGTGTGTGTGTGTGTGTGATCCTTGCTGCTGGATGGCGGCGGGGGGCAGGGCGATGGCTGGGGGGCTGTGTGCCCAAGGTTTCATTGCTGTCTGTCGTAAGTTTTCTTGTTCATGTTTTTGTTTTTTTATTCGTATATAGTACTTGTTTGTCTTGAGCATTTTCTTGTTCTACTCCCCTCATCGCTCTATGTTTTTTTCTTTCATGGTTTATTTTTTCTCTCGGAATCAATAAACATTTAAGGAAAGCCCGATTCATTTCCTTCCATCCTTTCCATGCCGTGTCCCTTCCCGGGCACATTATTTGGAACAATAACGGTGTTCACGTTACTTCCGTCATTTCTTGACACACTTCTTATTGATTTAGAAAACAAATTCTGCTTTACTTTCCTTGGCCATTCTGCTGGTACCCTCCTCCTCCTCCTCCTCTCTCCTCCCAAGCTCCCCCACCTCGTTCGCCACCGAGAGACCTACTACTGTTAGCCGGTCTTTCAACACACGTCTTGCAACACTCCACCCCCGTATTGCACCACACTCCATAACGTTTTCAGCCGCATTGAGATCTTTAGTGTCAGTTGTATTTCAGCGGATCACTCAAACATTCGTGACTCGCTTGCTGCCATTTGCACCGGATTCGCCTTTCTAAAATTCTCCATCGCTCCTGCCCCTCTCGCTTTTCCTCATGCTCCTCGCCTCGCCGTTGCCCCCCACTTCCCTCTCCTCTCTCTTATATGCGAGTCACGGACCAGATCTTTTAACAGGCCCCGTTCACTTTCATTCTCACCTGGCTCATTCCTGCCGCTTTCCACCTGCTCAACTAATTTATCACGCTTGTAATTGAGTAAGTCAGCCACCCAAAAATTCAGCCAGCCAGCCTGTCAATGAGTTATCTGTCTAGTCAGTCATTCCCCTTGAGTTTCAGTTTCTCAATCCCTCAAGTTTCAATCCCACCAAGTCTCATCCCTCAACCAAGCGGTCTCCCAAACATTCAGGCAGCACCAATCTACAATCTACAATCTTACATCTACTTACATTCTCTCTCTCTCTCTCTCTCTCTCTCTCTCTCTCTCTCTCTCTCTCTCTCTCTCTCTCTCTCTCTCTCTCTCTCTCTCTCTCTCTCTCTCTCTCTCTCTCTCTCTCTCTCTCTCTCTCTCTCTCTCTCTCTCTCTGATGATTGCGGATGGATAATGCTTGAGAGACCGAAATGTGGAGGCCGCAGAGGCAGATTAGGAGGAGGGGAAGGCAGCAGCGGCAGTGTTGGTGGTGATGTTATTGTGGTAGGCTTGTGGTTAAGCCGGCTGTATAGGTAGGATGTTGCAACGTTGGTCACTCAGATTACATTGTGTGTGTGGGGACTCCACTGGGGAGGGAAGTGGCGATGACGTGGTGGAGGTGGTGCGCGGGTGTGGAGGGTGTCGTGATGGTGGCAACAGTGGGTGGATTGGTGGAGGTGAAGGTGGAAGTGAAGCTGTAGGGGTAGAGGAGGCATGGTGGGGGTGGTGGAGGGGAGGGAGGGGTGACAGGCGGCGTTCAATGCACCTGTACTGCCATCCAGGTGATGCAACAGGTGCGCCGGCCGCCAGCTGCTGCTATGTGGGTCGCTGTGTGTGTGTGTGTGTGTGTGTGTGTGTGTGTGTGTGTACCAGGGTGAAAGATTGATGAAGGTATCACACACACACACACACCACACACACACACACACACACACACACACACACACACACACACACACACCGTACCGATGGTCCAGTTGATAGCGTGCTGGCGTGTCATTCTGTGGTAGCCGGTTTGAATCCTCACTGCTCACGGGGATTTTTCACTGACAAATTCGGGCGGTTATTGTCCCCCTTGAGCAAGGGGATTGGGGGTGAGGTGTGTGAGGTCCCAGCATTACCCAAAGATCGGTAATAATGAGCTCCAAGCTCGCACCGGGAGGGTGAAACTTGCGATCGCGAGCCAGTTCGCGAGGACAAGACCATGGGTGAATAACACACACACACACACACAATGGGTGCCAGATCAAGCCGTGGTGGTGCCAGGCTCGTCGTGTGGTGTGGGAGGTCACGTGAAGACCCAGGCAGCCAATCAGGTGGAGGGAGACGCGCAGGGTGAAGGGAGCCTGGCTGGCTGTGACGGGATTGACCATGGAGGTAGCACTACCTCCATGGGATTGACAAAGGCTGAATGCCGCGCCGCACCGCATCCATATCATATATAAGTCATCCCTGTCTATAATTATATTCTTTACCATCTGGCAATTGATGTAAATACTTTCAATTATATCCACTGATATTTCTTTTCTCACCTACGCTTTGTCTCGTTGCTCGTTCAGTTAGGAGAAACATATTGACAGGAACTACCACGTGTAGGTCTCACGGCCTCTTGTAGCTTCCTTATTTTCTTATGTTCTTATGTAAAATATGCCCCGTGTGTCCGGCGAACACCAGAACATCCATGTGACGGCGGGCAGCAGAAGGCGCCAGGTGGATCGTCTTGTTAGTTTTTACATGATTGGGAGGGGTCATTGTTTCACCGAGGGAACAAAGGGGGCAACGAGATTCTGGCCTCATGATCTGTAATGGGGAGGGGGCGATGGGGTTACATTCACCCAGGTCAAGGGTAGCGTTATGTCTAAGTGTTGAGCGTGTTGTGCTTTGTCCCAGTGTAGGGATGCAGGTGAATGGCGTGGGTGGGGGTCGCTCATCGCCCCTCTCCACCTGCTGCCGGCCTGCGGGTATTGATCACGCGACCTGGAAAACTAGGCCAAACAGCCGCCACAACTTTAAGAGGCCTACTACATGGTGCTCGCCGCCGCCCCTGGTTGCGTCGCATAGCTCGATATTATAGCGCTATGTAGGGCATCTTGCACACATTGAGGCGCAGCTTGTAGTTATTAATAGGATGGACCTACCGTGGCCCGTAGCGCCAACATGGAGGGACGCCAAGACAGCAACATCATCGGTGGTTGTTTACCTGGGGCTCTCACCTCCGCCCTCTAGGGAGCAGCGACGCCACGGCTCCTGAGGCTCCTTGGTGCAGGGCGGCGCTTGTGCGTTGTGCAGCGGGTTATTGGCGTTGGAGTGAGTGAAAGTGAGTGAGTGAGTGAGTGAGTGAGTGAGTGTGAGTGAATGAGTGTGAGTGAATGAGTGTGAGGGACGAGAGAGAGAGAGAGAGAGAGAGAGAGAGAGAGAGAGAGAGAGAGAGAGAGAGAGAGAGAGAGAGAAAAGAAAAAAAGTGTGTGTATTTCACAAACACCGCTCACCACATACACATTGTTCGTCGACCACAGCCTCCACAGGTATTGATGGGAGCCTCAAGACTGCAGCTCACGTGACGACCTAGACAGTTGAATGAAGATTTGTTGTGTGTGTTCAAGGCTTTCCACTTTCCCCTCTTCACATAAAAAAAAAAAAAAAGTAAATGAACATGTAATTAATAGAAAAATATCCAAATATATATATTTCAGAGAGAGAGAGAGAGAGAGAGAGAGAGAGAGAGAGAGAGAGAGAGAGAGAGAGAGAGAGAGAGAGAGAGATGATGTACGCACTACTCGTATAAGGTAATATGCAGAATCTTGTTTAGTTTGCATTTTCATGAAGGGAGAAAGGCTAACGAAAATCCTATCACCGTGCTAAAGGTCACAAAACTAAGAGCCTTGGGATGTATGTATAATCTGTATGCATGTATGAGACTACTTTATAGTCTCGGCCATCGACATCCCTCGGGGGGCACCGAGTCTTGCGTCGTGTGGCGACAGCTCGAGTTTCTTGTTTTTATAATGAAATTAGAATCAACAAAAACTTCATCTTTTTTTCATTATCAAGTGTTGTTGATTTGTTTTGTTTTTCATTGATGCATTAACTTATTCATTTTACGTAATAACTTATTCATTTTACGTAATTCCTGTTCTTCAGCCCCTAGACTCGCTGGTTTGTTGGCATACAGGCATGACACTTTTTACTCAAGGTGTGAGTACCGGCGAGTCTGTATTTTTTTTGCTTTACACATTTCCAGCTATAGCGCCTGTAGGCAGTATCACCTCCAGGGCTCGGATGGTAGGCCGTGGAGGTTTATTTGAGGGCTGTGATGGTTGGCCCTCGCCTGTGATGGCACAGGCAGGATTTTTTATAATGATGCCTGTGATAAAGACAATGCTTCCGTGGTGTAGTGGCTAGCGCGCCTAACTAAGAATCTGCAGGCCCTGGTTCGAATCCGGGTCAGGACAGTCGGCGATCAGCTCACCAGCTGTTCATCCTTCCTTTCGGGGTTGGTCGATAAATGAGTACCTGGGGAAACCTGGGGAAAGTAACTGTGGTAACCCGGATATCACACTAGCACTGTGTCCCGGGGTAGCGGGTTGTCATGCACCCACCAAGGGCTAATGCGACGGAGATAAGCACCGAGGCCACGCGCAGCATAGCATATATGCCCCCATCTTTACTTATACATTATCTGTAATAAGGGGCGCTTGCCGCCCCCTGTGTCCTCCGATGCACTCGCCGTCGAAGGATGAGTCAATGGGCAGCATGTAGGTGTTCTTAGGCCACTCGTCGGGTACAGAAAGGTTTTAGCCCCTGGCGGGAACCGAACTTGGAATAGCGTGCTCGCCACTTGAGGTGCTAACCACTCGGCCACCGCCTCCCTAAATGTATGATATGTATGTAGGTGTGTAGGCCTCGTCCCGGTGAGATACTCTGCACAGCGCCGTCAGAACCATCCAAGAGTTTTGATACATAGTAACACATCGAAGCAATTGTCATGAGTAGCAGCTGTTCCCGGGCGGTACGACCCTGCGTGTCTCGTCGGCCTCACGGAAGCTGCATCACTTTCACCGGCAGCGAGGGCGGCGGGGCGCTGCAGGGGGAAGGCAGTGAAGGATGGCGCACGAGAATTTGGGTCAACGGCGGCACCCCACCCACACCCACCTGTCACTTCGCTGCCTCGGGGGGTGGTGACGCGGGTGGACGGCAAGGGAAGGGTGGGGGCAGGAGTTCCGTGATGAAGGATTTTGCGTGTGTTCGCGGGGAAAGGCGAGTCCTCCCATATGGGCTTATTTTTGAACCAGGAAGTGTCGGGGGACGACGCCCACGCCGGAGGGCCCACCGGTGGGGGCCCTCCGAAGGTCTTTAAAGATCTGATGACGTCACGGGCTTCAAGGTGTGTCGTGGTTGCTGGACTTTAAATTCCAAGGGCAGTGAGGGTGAATGGTGGGCAAATGTGGGAGGTTGGTAGGGTGTGGGGATGGGGGTGGGTGTGCAACGTAAGGTATGGCGTAACGAAGCTGACGGGACGGTTGGAGGGCATTGTGAAAGAGTGTGTGTGTGTGTGTGTGTGCGTGCATGTGTGTGTGCGTGTGCGTGTGTGTGGTGTGTGTGTGTGTGTGTGTGTGTGTGTGTGTGTGTGTGTGTGTGTGTGTGTGTGTTGCCTGCTAATAGATTGGTGCATGGCTAAGGGATGCAGGTAGTACAAGTAATCAAGGACGACAGGTTTTGATAAGGGGGATAACAGGCGCAGGAGGAAGTGGGGGGGACAGATGTTTGGTCGGACTGCCGTGAAGGAGCGTGTACTAGGGCCGCTGTCTTGATTGTAAATTCTCTTATGCTAGCTGGAACTTAACCCCCCCCCCCCCCCCTCCCTCTCTCTCTCTCTCTCTCTCTCTCTCTCTCTCTCTCTCTCTCTCTCTCTCTCTCTCTCTCTCTCTCTCTCTCTCCTCTCCCTCTCTCTCTCTCTCTCTCTCTCATGCGCCTCTTGAAAAGCTTGAGGAAATAGAGTGGAGAGATGAAAGAGGCTACGCAAAATCGGCTGCCATTGTCATGCTGGCTTGAATTCCTCGGAGAAGGTCGCTGCTGGCCCGGGTGAAGCGTTTCCTGGCATTTACAGTTAAGACAATGGACCTTGGATTTAAAGGTTGCATTTTTATCTCTTAGCACCAGGGACTGATTTATTGTGCTAACAGTGGTGAGGAAAGGAAGTGGGGAGGTAAAATGACGACGATCTGATGAGTGCGTTAGGATTTAGAGATGAGGAGATCTGGGCAAGGCGAATGTGGAGAGGGTCATTGGTGATGTGAGAAAGGGGAAAGATGGCGGTGGGGTGACGAGGCAGTCTTGAGGCTACCTTCACGCCCCTTCTTCCTTCCGTTGCCTCTCCTTACTTCGGCCCGGCACCAACACTATGTGGGTCACGGCTGGGGGAGAAAACAGCGCACCGACGTCACAGGAGGTCTCTTGAGTGACTTCACGAGTAGCAGCGAGGAGTGAATGTAGGAACTCAGCAGAGAAGTCACGCGGGTGATGAAACCTCAAATTGTCTTGATGATGGAAGCAGCTATGCGGGACGCGAGGCAGGTCGTGGGGGACGTCCGTTTATACCCAGATTTCGCTTTTATCCCCTTGTGTCTATTATGTAATGAAAGGTTAGCGTTGGGTTAAGAAAGGGGAAAATTCCGGACGCCCGCTCCCGTCTTTCCCGTAACACTGTGCAAAGAAAATGACTCCGTCAGCTTCTTAATCCTTTGAAGGTGAGCCTGGACGGTCCTCTCGTCAGTCAGATCTTAGGGAGAAGGAAAGAGAGGCTCGAATCACAGGAGAAAAGCGGCGAAAATCTTACAGAGAAAAGATTGTTGAGGATCAAAAAGAAAGTAAGGTTTGGTAGAACGAATTCCAAGACAGAAAAAAGGTCTTGAACCCCGGAACCACCTGACAGAGTGTGGAGGCGGGACGGAGCGGGGTGGGGCTGGGCGCCGGCCGGCCGGCACTTCCCCGGCTTGTACGCGTCCTAGTAAAAGTATTAGGCCGTGAAAAGACCGAGGCCATGTGATGGGGAATGTAAAGGAGCGGGGAGGGCTGTGAGAGGACCTACTCACACAATAAGGACTTGGGCCAGGCATCACCTTAGCTATCAAGGCCAGGCATCACCTTAGCTATCAAGGCCAGGCATCACCTTAGCTATCAAGGGCGCGGCGCCTTAACTCATGGAGGTCGGCACACGTCGAGGTGCTTCTGTAAATTAATTGTGTATTTTTTGCGGCGTGCAAGTTTAGAGGGAAACCTTGGTTAGGTAACTGATGCGTCAACAAGTCATGTCTTAGGAATTTAAGCAGTAAGTGAGACATTTAAGTATTTCACTTGACTTACTTCAAACTCCAATCAATCTCATCACGTTTTAGGACATATTATATATATACGGTGCGATCCCGGCTTTGCTATTTCCTGCTGTGCATCCTCAAACTTAGCAGATTTTACTCCACGAGAGAGAGCGCGCGCCACACACACACACACACACACACACACACACACACACACACACACACACACACACACACACACACACACACACACACACACACACACAGTGAATTGATTGATAAGTGAACTGAAAGGGAAGCGTAGGCTTTATTCACCATCCTCTTTATCACGCACTGCAGACAAGCGATCGCCAGCCATCACCCTCCCGGCAGGTAGTAGATAAGGGCTCATAGGACAGATCTATTAGTAAGGCTGGGACCCCACACAACACTCGCATCCCATCTCCTTGCTCAAGGGAGACAGTACCTGCTCGCTTTTGTATTTTGTAAGTGAAAAACCTTAGAGGCTTGAGTAGGCTTCAAACTATATGACCTGCTGGATTACAGTCGAGGATGTTATCCACCAGACTGGTGCACCGTGTTTGTGAGGGGAAAGTGAGCCGTTGTGTGTGGTGTGTGTGTGTGTGTGTGTGTGTGTGTGTGTGTGTGTGTGTGTGTGTGTGTGTGAGGGGAAAGTGAGCTACGGACCCGCCGGTGCAGACGACACGGCCCCAGCTCGTCCCCGATGGAGCTGGTTTGGGGTCAGTGTGTCAAAACGTGTTGGTTGGAGGAGGAGGAAGGCAGCCGTTGCGCAGCGTTCGAGGCTGCGTCTAAAAACTGCTAGCTAGAAGGGAAAGTAAAACGAAACGCCACTTTCACCGTCGTCACTTTCCTCTGCAGGAGCACCAGCATTGCACCATTCTTTCTCTCCCCCACCTTCACCGCGGCCCCGGATGGAGGAGGGCGGTGAGAGGCAGACTGTGGGTGTGGCTTGGAGTGATGCGCGGACGTAGCAATAAGTGAAAATTGACTTTAAGAGCAAAAATAAGTGAATAGTAGAAGCAAGCATTGGGTACATGAAGATTTACAGGGAGGGACTGGAGGGAGGATGGAGGGGCAGATCATAGGCGGAGACCTGGATATGTGTACCAACGACGCAGCCGCCTCAAGGTTGCCTCCTGCTTTCATCAGGGAGGGAGAGAGGTGTGAAGGAGGGAGGGGTTGTGGTAGGCAGGGCGAGGAAGGAGGCAAGATGATAGAGGGAAGTGTAGTGGGATCAGAACTCAACAACCAAGTGCAGACAAGGCCGAGGCACCATCGGCTCCTTCCCTCCTTAATGGTGGTGGTCTACAGTGGTTCACAGCCTGAAATCTCGGCGGGCGGACGGGCAACCATGCACCAGCGGCTCCCGACCAAGGCTAGGCGGCGGCGCGTCCTTGGCTCATGCTGATTGTGTTTACAGCTCCCAAGGTTTCATGCCGCCTACTGTTAATGGATTGAAATATTTCGGGACCTCTTTATATTAGTATTATTATTAATAAATAATTTAACTTTGTCTGAAAAGCTCAGCTTCATATAGGCAAGCTGCAGCTGTACAACATATTATGTAAAAACTGTATCTTATTGGAAATTGTACAACTGTAAGCTATGAATAAATGTTTCAATTTTTTTTTTCTCTCTCTCTCTCTCTCTCTCTCTCTCTCTCTCTCCTCTCTCTCTCTCTCTCTCTCTCTCTCTCTCTCTCTCTCTCTCTCTCTTTCCTTTCCTTGAGTTATGCCGGAGGAAGCGTGGAATAAAGGAAAATGATAATTCAAACTACACACACACACATTACTTAACTCGTCCGTCTCAAAGGTTTGTCCCCAGAAGCCAGGCAACCTCACTCCTGCTCTGTCGTCCCTCACGTACCCTTGCTTTTACAATTATTACACATGTATGTTGGAAGCTTTAGGACAGCAACAGCCAATGAGTCAAGTTATCTTCTCAGCCATGGACCGGTGCCGCAGGTCATAAAGGCAAGAAAGAGCAGGGCGAGGCCATGGGAGGCGGGGGGGGGGCATGCAGTTAGCAAGTTCAGAAGAGCAGTGAGCATGAAAATAACGGTAGAAGATAGCAAGAGAAGGAACATTGCGGCGGTGATTTAAAGACAGTCAGTTTGACTGTTAGAGGAGGGAGTTGATGAGGCAAAAATCTTTTGATTCCACCCTGTTTAGGAGAGCTGTATGAGTGGATCCCCAAAAAACATAAAAGGCATACTCCATGCATGGATTCATAAGGTCCCTGTATGTACAGACCAAACAACTGGGAGGGAGAAAAAAAAATGGACACAGATGACACAGGACACCCCTATCTTCTAAAAAGCTAATTTAGCAAGAAATGATATGTGAAATTTCCAGTTCAGATTTTTAGTTAAAGATAGCCCGAGAATCTTCATTGTAGAAGATGGAGACAACTGAGTGTCATTGAAGGAGAGAGGATAGTTGTCTGGAAGGTTATGTCGAGTAAATATGATGGGGAATACTCTCAGTTTTCAACTTGGCGAGACAAGTATCCGCTAACTCATGCCCATCCCCGGGCGGAGCGGAAACAGTTGGGCTGTTTCTTTAAAAAAAACCCGAGCCCCTGTCCACCCAGCAGTGAATGGGTACCGGGTGTTAGCCGGGGGTTTGTAACCCGCCTCCCGGGGTGCTGGCTTCGGCCAACACTATCAGCACTAGCAGACAGCTCTCTAGGGGTAGTCTGTGAGAGAGCTGTCTGGTTACAGCGGAGATCCATCTCAGCTGCGTCGATAACTGACGAAATTCTTCAAACATCAAACATCAACATCAAGTTGTGGCTGCTGCTGCTGCGTGACTAGTTGTTGTTGTTTTGTGTTGTTATCGCTGTCCTGCCTGTTTGTATGAGCAGAGTGGCGGGTGATAAGCCACAACACGTGTTTTTGTTTGTCCATGTGGTGCTTGCATGTTCGGCTTGGTTCCGGGAGTGCTGTCGTGTGGCCGGTGTAACCATTGTCTCGGGTGTTGATGTTCGACCTGTGATGGTTGTGTCATTCGGTGTATCGAATCTTCCTCTGTGCCCAGATACCGACAATGTACCTTGTTGTTATTACTGAATGTTCGATGTAATAACTCCGCTCAGCACATAATTTCGCTGTCTCCTCTCCTCCCCCACCGCCACCCCACACAGTGTTTCAGTGTTCTTCCTTCAACTCTCCACGTGCCCTGATTCCAGCCACTACATACCCTAGCCGCCCTTCCTACCCCCTACTTTCCCCTTTGGTTTATCAGTTTCATGTAGGTCACTACTTTCATTACTTTCCCACTCCGAGTGGCCTTACGTCACACTTTTCCCTTCTCTCCATAGCTTCCAGTCCCCCTCCCCTTCCCCTTTCATCGCCCCGTAACCTCATGCACGTCCTCCAGATCTCTCCTGCCCGAGACGCAGCTGCGATGTCAACCCAGAGTACTGTTAAATTTACGTGGGTGATAATTGTTTGTTTTAAGAGAGTAGCAACCTGTCTCCGTGTGTATTTCTGTATGTGTGAGCTTCACGACACCACATAAGTTTGCAATAATCAATTATCCTTTTTGTTTGTACACCATTTCATCTTGCATCATGAACTTGTGGTTCCTTGCACCTTCTACGCGTGCCCAAGACCGCTGGCGGCAGGGCCGCGATGTTTCGGTGAGGTCCTGAGGTACACGTATAACTCGGTCAATGGTGAGGCAAAAACATTCTTTTGTGAGCCTGCCTATAATATAACCCGTTTGTAGATAACGTTATTTTTAGCCATGTGTATTGTTGTCGGTGAAGGGTGGATGTGGTGATGGTGGTGGTGAGGATGGATGTTGATGGATTGTGGCGGGAAAGATGCGCAACAGTTTCGTCCTTTGCCTGGTTGGCTTGTAACAGGCTGAATATTAAAGCTGCTGTGTGACGCTGCTTCCGCTCACACGGAGAACCGGTTTGTGTGAAGCGTCATGCCATCGCAGTGCGTCTTGGCGCAATCCGGCCTACGACTGAAGGTTCATCTGGCAACTGAAGAGTAATCAACAATTTAAGCTTGCGATGCACATGGATACACAGTCCTCATGACGCATACACACCATTGCGAAGATTCACACGTCTTGCGGAGAAACTGAACAGCACATCGAAAGCCAATGAGATTATTACAGGTATATAGCTTTGAGCACATCAACCGCCACCACCAATGCGTCCACGCAGCGGGTTTCCCTAATAACAAGGCCTCAGAGTTTATTGCCGCTCTTGGGTCCCAGCAACGGAGATACTACTAATCAGGAACGTGGCCGCGGCTGCTGCTGCTGTCCACCGCAGCTTCGGCATTCAAGGGCGAACCGTGACCCTCTGCGATGCGAGTGAAAGGAGAGGCTGTGGGCCTGGCTGGCACAACACACACACACACACACACACACACACACACAACAATCTCACATCCGTGAAGTGTTGTCAAATGGACGACGCTAAGCAGACTGCCTCACCACTCTGGCGATTATGAATATTGATATCAGGTGGGGAAGTTTTCTGTGCCAGGAGGTCAAGTGGTGGTGGCTGTGCAGTTTGCTGTTGCTTGCTTTATTTTCCTTTTTTGTCGTATTTGTAAACTTATTTCGCCATTTATTATTCATATTGATAATAATAATGATGCTATTATTCAATATTGCTATTAATTATTATTGTTATTATTACTATTATCATCATTATTTATATTATCATCATTGTTATTACGTATTATCAAGTCGGTGAGTTCCAGGCGTCGGATCAGAGGGGGTTCAATCCCACTACTTGTTCACGTGAGGCAGCGGCGGAGGGTCCTCACCGTTTTTCACCTTCTAAAACTCGTTTCAGAGTCGTCAGGCAAATGTTAGTCGTACGTCGCTTGTAATATACTTAACTTAAGATGCCGCTGCAGGAAACCATTTCAAGTTTATATTGTCTGTAATATGTTCTTTTCATATATTTTTGAATCAGTAGAGCGTTATTTGTATTCTCTCTCTCTCTCTCTCTCTCTCTCTTCTCTCTCCTCTCTCTCTCTCTCTCTCTCTCTCTCTCTCTCTCTCTCTCTCAATCTTGTGAACTGGCCTCCAAACGCGACGACCACACTTTCGTTACTCGCCGCCGCACGCCGCAGAACGAGGCCACCACCTTCACCGCCCTCCCGAACACTACCTTTTAATGTTTACCAACGCGAGGCCGCCATTGCCAACAAACTGCATCCCCACCACAAGCGCGCCATTTGATAAATTCCTCAAACAGGTCACAGAATTCCACGAGGGAAGGAAAGGTCAGGGTGAGAAGGTCGCAGGTTGTCCACCCACGTCGCCACGCGTCACCTCACACACACACACACACACACACACACGTCAGGAAACACCCCCACCTGACCCCAGGACCCGCCATCTGGTAAGGACGCCACTAGCATGTTACAGAAACTAAAATAGGTCAACATCACCCACAATCAGGTCAGTGGAGGGGCGGGTCAGGGAGTGTGGGGTGATGTGCCTCGCGCGGCACTGCTAGTGACCTACTTGCCGCTAGGCACCGGCACATTCCTCCCTTTCCCTCCTGCCACCCCTCTACCTCTCTCCTTTTCCCTTTCCGATCTATTCCTGGCGCCTCACGCCTCTCTAGCACATTTTGATGTCACTAATAATTCCTCCTGTCCCTTCTGTTGGCACGTGAACACTGAAAAGGCCGAGGGATTCACGTGCGTACTAGTCTTGTGCACACACGCATACACGATGCATGTCCGTAGTAATTCTGCTTTTGATCTCAAATCCCAGTTTTCTCGAAGACTTCCAGGTGCAACACCAGTGCTCGCCTCTGTGGCATTAATATGAAGCTTCTTATACGATAGGATGACATGCCATGATGCCGCTGAATTAATGTGCGAAGGAAATGTATAAAGAGACAACTGCGTAGTGTGAAGCCAAGGCGAGTGTAGAGACGGAGATAATGGCGGTGGTAGTCGAGGTAGCATGGAGGGAGAGAGAGAGAGAGGGAGAGATCCTTAACAGAGGGCTTAGATTGTTGTGTTATGACAGAAGAGCACACGCACGTGTGTGTGTGTGTGTGTGTGTGTGTGTGTTGCTTAGCTTGCCGAAGATGCTTCCGCATCCTGATTTTGTTGCTATGAGTATGTTAGTGGTGCTGGGGAT
Source organism: Chionoecetes opilio (assembly GCA_016584305.1). Lineage (NCBI taxonomy): Eukaryota > Metazoa > Arthropoda > Malacostraca > Decapoda > Majidae > Chionoecetes > Chionoecetes opilio. The sequence continues at coordinate 134,716 of JACEEZ010017506.1, read as the reverse complement.
AACTTGTGAAAACTTTATAATAGTGTGTGTGTGTGTGTATGTTATATATATATATAATATATTATAATATATATATATATATATTATATATATATATATATATATATATATATATATATATATTCTTCTATCTATCTATATTAATAAAAGCGAAAGTGTGTCTGTCTGTCTGTCTGTCTGTCTGTCTGTGTGTGTGTGTGTGTGTGGTGTGTGTGGTATAGGTTCCGCCCCCCGTGGCGCAAACACCTCATATGGCACATTTTTGGAATCGGGTCGACCAGGGGAAGGTCATAAGCCCACTTATGAGATGATCCGATCACTTTTTTTTTTTTTTTTTTTTAGGCAGCCTATTAGCGAGAATTGTGAAAACAAAAGTGGGTTGCGAGAATTGAGGAAGCCTTGATGTAGGGTGATGGGTAATGGGTGAGTGAATGGGTGGGGTGATGGGTAATGGGTGTGGGGTGATGGGTGAGTGAATGGGTGGGGGGTGATGGGTTGGGGGTGATGGGTGATGGGTGAGGGAATAGGTGGGGGGTGATGGGTAATGGGTGAGTGAATGGGTGTGTGGTGATGGGTAATGGGTGAGTGAATGGTTGGGGGGTGATGGGTAATGAGAGAGTGAATGGGTGGGGGGTGATGGGTAATGGGTGAGTGAATGGGTGTGTGTGGTATGGGTAATGGGTGGGGGTGATGGGTAATGGGTGAGTGAATGGGTGGGGGGTGATGGGTAATGGGTGAGTGAATGGGTGGGGGGTGATGGGTAATGGGTGAGTGAATGGGTGGGGGGAATACATACATTTCTACATCCATGATTTCAGGAAAGTTAAAAGGGGCTATCTGGAGAGTCCATGTTTGGTGGGCCGAAGGCCCACCAAACACAGGTGGTGGGCCGAAGGCCCACCAATAGCCCTCCGCAGGAGCTAGCCAAAAAGTCCGCCCGGAGGGCGGCTTTGCGGCTAGTATATATATATATATGTGTGTGTGTTTGTGTCTGTCATTTTTACCTTATGCGAGCTGGACTCGCGATCGCCATTTATTACCCTTCTGGAGAGTTTGAAGCTGATAGTGACCGATCTTTTGGTGTGTGTGTGTGAGAGAGAGAGAGAGAGAGAGAGAGAGAGAGAGAGAGAGAGAGAGAGAGAGAGAGAGAGAGATCAAGTTCTGATCTCACTCCATATTTTAGGGCCAGCGTGTTTATAACAGGGTGATGGTGTTGCAAGACGAGGTTAATAGCATATTGCTAACACCACCTCCTTTATTGCCTCCGTGGTGTAGTGGGTAGAGCGCTTAGCTACGAATCTGTGGGCCCTGGTTGGAATCCAGGCCAGAACAGTCGGCGGCAGCCCACCCAGCTGTTCATCATTCCTTTAGGGGTTAGTCAATAAATGGGTACCTGGGGAAACCTGGGGAAGTAACTGTGGTAACCCGGATGTCACACTAGCCCAGTGTTCCGGGGTAGCGGGTTCTCACCCACCACAGGCTCTAAGGTTACTGCGACGGAGCTGAGCACCGAGGCCACGCGCAGTATAGCGTATGCCCCCATCTTTACCTTACCTCCACCAGTGCCACACTGTCACCTCCTTTCCTGCCACACTCCTTCACTAGCCAACACAACCTAAAACACACACACACACAGTTTGCCGGGCCATAACATAACATTATGCACGCCACTTAGCGGTCCCGCGTTTGAGTCCAGCTCAAACCTTGAGATTTTTCAATGACAAAATCCAGCAGTGTCCCTAATGGTCAAGGGGATGAGTGTGTGTGGCGCGTGAGGCCCCAAGCTCCATGCCTTAATATAGATCGGTCCTATCAGTTCTATGCTGCCTACTGGGAAGGTAATAGCTGAAGATCACGAGTCCAGTTCGAGCACTAGACCATGGTGAATATCACACACATAGGTAAAACCAAAGTATACATTACCATATAATGTATAGTTACTTTGGGTAAAACATCACCACATTAAAGCGCTCGTGTTAGGGTTGACAGGGAGAGAGAGAGAGAGAGAGAGAGAGAGAGAGAGAGAGAGAGAGAGAGATATCCCCCCCTCTCCCCTCTCTCTCTCTCCTCTCTCTCTCTCTCTCCCACACACTTGCCGGCCGGCTGTTCAAGGCCGATGGGTGGTGGTGTCGTTGTTTACATCAACAGAGACACGTGCACCGCGCCAGGCCCTCCATTGCGCCACCACCTAGCCACGCCTTGTACCCCACACGCCACCCACGCCCGTTAATCGTCCCGACTCTCACAACTCCCCCACGCCTCCTCGTTTGCCACGCCCACATTCACCACGCACACCAAGGCAGCACGCCATTCTCTAAGCTGTCGGCTGCTGTGTCCTTGGTGGCCGGTGGCGCTGCGTCTTGGCAGGGACCTCACGTGCCTGTTCTGTACTACGATGTCCCGAGCGCCCTCCCTGCTGCCAAGTCTTTCTCTCTCTCTCTCTCTCTCTCTCTCTCTCTCTTCTCTCTCTCTCTCTCTCTCTCTCTCTCTCTCTCTCTCTCTCTCTCTCTCTCCATAGATAGATAGATATCACATTGAAAAGTACGCACTTATTCCTAGTGCTGTTGTTATCTTTGGTTACAGACGTTGGTATTCATCAGTGTCATGATATTATCAGACGTTAATTAAACTTTTTAAGTTAATGGTGGTGCAGGTCCACAAGAAGTCATTATTTACATGCATCTTTTGTGGCACTTGACGCTTTGGTGAAGTTGCCACTGTTCGTGCAACATCCGGCGAGCTATTGCTACAAACGCCCATCGCACAGTTGTTATTGAATCCACTTTGCGTTGTGCAGTATATACACCATCTCCGCGCATGTCGCCTTTAAGCCGTTGTGGAATAAAACAAACACATTGTTCACCATACATCCATACATTAGTGTTTGGAATGCTATTGATGGCTATCGGAAGAATGTGGATATATTATGTTTGTGTTTTTTCAGAATAATGATAAAGTATGTGCTAAAGCTATGAGCTAAATTTAAGGCTGATGGGATCGCAGGGTGCGAGGCTCAAGGCCACGGTGGTGCCGGTGTCGTGTGGGCAAGTGTCTGTTTGTGAGGTGGAGTCTGTTTACAAACAAAGGCAAAGAAAACGGGAGTTGAGGCGAATACTTACTAATATTGACTTGATCAACAAAGGCATGTCCAGGCGTCCTACGACAACAAATCCGTCTTTATTTATCATTAAAGGGGGAGGGAGGGAGGGGGGCACGAAGTGGAACACTCGTCGACGTCGGCAAGAATTCCTATCGGCGACAGTTATAGGTATGGTTTTGAGCATATATGTTATATATGAGGCATTCAATTTCGTACAGAAATGTCTAACCACCCGTATATACCCCCATCTCCTGTTCAGAGGACATTTCTGTACGAAATTGAATGCCTCATATATCATATATGCTCAAATTCATACCTATAACTGTCGCCGATAGGAATTCTCGCCGACGTCGGCGAGTGTTCCACTTCGTGACCCCCCCCCCTCCCCTCACCCTTTAATGATAAATAAAGACGTGTTTGTTGTCGTAGGACGCCTGGACATGCCTTTGTTGATCAAGTCAATATTAGTAAGTATTCCCCTCAACGCCCGTTTTCTTTGCCTTTGTTAGTAAACAGACTCCACCTCACAAACAGACACTTGCCCACACGACACCGGCGCGAGAGGAATCACTGTGGCATTTTTTTTATATTTGAAGTCATGTGGAAGCAGAATAACTCCGTGATATCTTTGCAGCACTCCACACCTACACGCTCCTAGCCCACTCCACCACACATTTAAACTCACTACACACTGCTCCCCATCCTCACATCACACACACACACACACACACACACACACACACACACACACACACACACACACTTTGCATAATTCACTTCCTCATAATTATGTTTATCGCATGTTATCAGTACACACAGTGACATGTCCTCTCGTGAGGGAACCGACAAGCCAATACCCGCGCCTTTCCATCTTTGCCGCCGCCCTGTACATCTTATAACTAAGCCATTGTTTCATGCTGCTTTATTCCTCTTCCTACCTTCGTCTGCATTTCCCTACCGACCCCAGTTTGTTTTCCGTTTTCCAAGTGCTTAACCTTTTACGTCGTTTCTGGTTCGCTGCTCGAGCGTGATATTGGGTATAGTTACTGCAGGGAGGAGCAGAGTTTCTCCTGGAAGAAATACGTTACTTTCGTATGCTTCAGACTTCCTCAGCGATACGTCATCCAGTCACCGTGTGTATGAGACAGGCAAGCACAACAAATGTTTAACTGTAGTACGTCTCTGAAATATCACGATAGCTTGAAAATATTTTACCTGAATTATTACCACGATAATGATGCATTGACCATTATTGAGTTTAGATGTTGGTATCATCTGTCAAACCACTCATGAAAACAACTTGAGGGACTAAGGGTAACATACGTGCAGATGTTCTTACAGGTTAGGAATCCGGTTTAGTGAGCTGCGAGATGACTCACTCTTGCATCATCCCTGGGCACCGCCGCCTCGTCTATCGTTTGCGAGTTTGGTCACTCAATGTCCCGCTCCAGCTCGAAGCCTTTCTAGCTCGTAGATATCTATCGCAGCCAAGGTCACCCTGCCACCTGCTGCCGGTGTATTCCGGGAATGGCAGCGCTGTGCTTCCCCGTGCCAGTTGTCAATTATAATGTTGCTCATGTGGAGTTGTCCACGAGTGGCCCCAAGCCTGGCCTTGG